>CM076584.1:62182790-62252794 GCA_034641835.2 Pinus albicaulis
TATGATGCCTCTAATTGAGAAAGAAATTTAAAAATGTATGATGATAAAATCATATTTCCCCTTAGATACTGTAAATGGGTGTTTAACATAATGCTTACTAGGAAGAAAATAGGAGAAATAATATTATGCGTTGATTTTAGAAATTTTAAAAGGGTCTCCCTAAAAGACAACTACTCTTGTGGAGGTAAATCCCCTCTGCGGACAGAGGCGATCCCTACTAGCCCAGACCGGATCTAGCAACAATCGTTCACGCTATGGTGCAGGTTCCTAATTGCAAATAAACCAACTAGCGATGAAGGCTTACCTAGAATCCAACGTTGTTGCTTGTAGAAGAGGTAGCGCTCCCGTTCCTTAGCTCTGGCAGATCATGATCCCCATGATCTCTGTGATAGGACACCTACACATGCGAGAAACAAAACAAACGCAAGCATAAAATCCAGTAGATGCAACTATATGTCAGTCAGAAAGGACATAACTCATCATCATAAACACCAACAAGAGTGGAACCATAACCAATATTCGTTTATTATTAATCAATCAAAGGAATAATATAACCATAGTTATAATGCTGAATTCTCCTTCGGCGGGTCGCCAGCAGAACACGTCTCGAAAGCCTGTCAAGGATGGGACAAACCTCTCTCTTTGGATCTTGACAATACTCTCCTTGCTTAGATTCAACCTTAAGGGAATTATGGAGGCTCTTGCAGCATAAGGCTCTTGGGAATTTGGGAACTTGAAGACTAGCTATTCAGCCATTCAGCCATTTAGCCCCCTCATCAATGGATGAAGGCTATATTTATAGAGGAGAGGAGGAGGTTGGGATCCCTACAATAGTGGAAGGGAGGCCTTATCCCTTGGGAGGTTCCCCATAAGGCGGAAAAAAGAGGCCAAAGGAGGAAGGCCATGGTTATTTAGTCGAAACCACTCATGATGACTCATCCATGAAGTTGTTGTAATCAAAACTTGGCCTCTTTTTTTAAAAATTTTCCAAAAGAAAATTGGCGCGGGTGCTTAACTGGGACAGAGCACCAATTGGCGTAGGCTTAGTGTTAATTTTCCTCATTAGCGCGCGGACATAACGGGCTACCAGCGCCAAGGAAAAAACAGGTGTTTTTAGGGGTTTGCTCAGGAAATGATCAACAGAAGAAATGTTGTCCTCATGGAAAGGGATGCAATGATGGTATTTGCAAGGCATGACACTACTTATTGGTCACAGAAATGACCCTCCAATGGGTGAGATGGGGATTGCAGGGACGGTGACAAATTACTGTGTAACAGATTCCCCCTAAATCATGAGGCCCGAAAGAGAGAGAGGGGTCAAATGCTTTACGAGAACGTGTCCAACTAAAAACTCCGTCGTTGGAAAACCTGTGTGGAGAAGTGAAACTGGTATCTCAGATACATGATATATATGCGGTATGGGCGCAACCAACCATAGTAGAGTATACAATAATCTAGATCCAAGGCATGGGCGCAGCCATCCAGTGAGGATCGATAAATAGACTTAGGTATGGTCGCAGCCATCCAGTAAATGAGTCATGCAATCAATCATAATAATCCACAAAATCACAGCCTAGATTACAACAAACACAATCCAGGGTCTTGCACTCCATCTCGACCCAAACACAGTACAAGTGCAAGCATGTGAAGAAATGGGCTGAAGTCGAACATGCAAGAACATCGTCTGATTACCAGCCAATGATGAAAGCTGTTAACATACGCAAGAGGTACCACCAGTAATGAAAATGGCCCTCAAGGTACTATAGGTACAATCTATGGCATGTGAATCAATGAGCTGGCGTCGAACACCCGTAAAATCACTCGATTGGAGGCCAATGATGAAAACCTCGCGTCGAATGCGAAGAACCTTCCATTGAGGCATGCAGGCTCCAAGGTACCAGAAGGGAGTCTATAGATCAGCTTCCTGGATAATGAACTGAAGTCGATGGGAAGTGACCTTGATCGAAGGTGGGCCATAATGTTTCCCACATCATCGACACGAGACAGAGGAACATAATTTTTTTTTGAATTACGATCAAATGAGAATATGAGGGAGGTTGATATTTGTAGAGGTCAACTTCTCTTGAACATATAAACGGCACGACAGTGAGTTTGGCAGCATTTTACATCAACGGATCAAAGGTCATGGCGACGAGGCAAAGAACATATGAGAGGTCAAAAGGATCACCCAAACCCACGGAGGCAAGTGAAAATGAGATGAGATGTCCCCAGCCTGACACGAATGTAGACAAGTGCCATGTTCAAGAGCGACATACTGCCGACACGACAATGATGCTGGTTCCATTTTCCCCCACCATTTCGGTGAGTACCTCTTTATTTTTACACAATATTGAAGAGGATATCATATGCTTGTCATATAAGTCCGTCCTTCAGACGAATCCATCCTAGTACATTTAACAAGCCCTAGGAAGGAGAAACTCAAATATCGTCACTAATACTGAATCTAATGTCATCATGGTTTAATGAGTCTGACAAAGGAAGAACTTGGTGTCTTTTCATGTTTAGAGAGTTTGAAAAGACAGCGGAAAAGTAAACTCCAACGGTCCCTTTTCGTAAATAGTTCCTCAGACCCGAAAAGGTAGAAAACTATGTCTGAGAAAACCTCCTAGTCGCGATAGGCTAGGGTATTCCTTTTTCGTAAGTAATCTATCCCAGACCGAAAAAGGGGTAAACGTATACTGGGTAGATTTCATTTTGTAGCCACTTTAATGAGATCGAAACGACAAGGGACTGGGTAATATTTTCATGTTTAGAGAGTCATAAAAGAGCTGAAAGTTGACTCCTCCTAGAGGAACGAGTGGTATAAAGGGTAGCAATTGGTTCCGGTAATGGTGGAACTTCTCTGAAAAAGTAAAGGTCAAGAGGCTGGCTAACAAGACCACTCATTGCAACGGTTCCTCAGGAATGGGTAAAACAACCAAGTGAAGGCATATGATTGGCCAAGCAGATAGTGATGATGGAATGAGAAAACCAAGGCTCATCTGGCAAAGACAGGCTGATAAAATGGCAATCACAAGAGGTAAAATGGGAATGGTTTCATTTTTACACAAGCTTGAAATCAGGAAACTCTGCTTGAAGTTACTTATTTGTTATGGTTTAAACAAAGATAAGTTCAGAAGGAAACCGGTTTCATTTTTACAGAAGCTTGAAATGGAAACAAACTGTGCTTGAAAAAGTAAGCATGCCCCCAGCATGGTGACTCAATTCGAGGTACATGCCCCCCAAGATTCAGTCCATATGAAAGGCAAATGGAGTGAAGTTTCAAGTTACGAGATCGAGAGAAAGACTCGACTGGGATTTTCTGAGATCTTATCAAAGACTCGAATTGAACATGAACATGTTTCATTATTTTAAGGAGGTTGACACATTAAAAGAACTATCCTCAGATGACCTTGTTTCATGGTTTAAGGAGCTTGGCACAAGACAAGGAACTCTGCTCTGACAATTTTTTTTTATTTTTTAAGGAGCTTGACACAAGACAAGGAACTCTGCTCCAACAACCTTGTTTAATTTTTTAAGGAGCTTGACACAAGACAAGGAACTCTGCTTCGATGAGCTTGTTTCATTTTTTAAGGAGCTTGACACAGGAAAAGAACCATGCTCCGACCGACCTCATCATAATGAATAAGAATTCATCGCTTCCAAGAGTTCTACTCTCGATGGACGGAAAACATCCTCGAAGTCAGGACCCAATGCCCCCAGCACCTGATGCATAATGGCACTATCACTGGGTACAGGCACAGGGTAGGTAGCCACATAGTTGACCTGTGGTGAGGCAGATACAACGGGTGGATAAAAACTAGGAAGGGATGATGGCAGGCCAGCTGCCACATCAAGACCAAAGAACGAAAGCTGATCAATGGTCATGATCCATACTTCATGCGGAAAAAACACCACACGAAAAAGGGAGGAGACAAGCGCTCCCATGTCATAGGTGTAATCGCACCCCAAAAGAAGATTGAAATCCAAGGGGCTTGGAACAAACATCATGTCCATATGGACAGTTTTACCTCCCAAAGTAATAGGTAACCTTGGAAGGATCCCTAAGGGTTGACTCATTCTTCTATTAAATGCCAACAGATTCTGTGTAACAGGCGCAAGCGGCGGCGAGCCAAAATCTTGCCAAGTAGTTGAGGATAGAACACTAACAGACGCACCTTCGTCTATGATGGTGCTGGGTACAACCAGACCAAAGCCCTGTACTATTATCTCGAAAGGCACATAAGAGGGAAGGCGGTATCCCACAAATCGATTCCAATCAAAGGAAGAGACCAAACTACTTGGAGGGGCTACCATCGAGTTGAGATGGTCTTCCCCTGGTGTTACAGAAGAAGAAGAAGCATCCTCCATGACCTCCATCTCGAAGGCGAGAGGAGTATCCTCCGGGACCTCCATCACGGGAGGTGGAGGAGCAACTTCTTGAGGTATAGGGACAGAAGGATCTTTCTCCAAGTCCGAGGAATCTGAAGAAACAATAAGAACTTGAGGGATGTGAGGTCCACTCTCAACGGAAAAGACTTGGTGCACCATAGAAGGGACCAGCTCAACCGATCCCACAACCAGTGGTTGGTCGGGGATGGATTCCTGAATTTGAATTTTCAGGGGAGTGGGATCGACCAAGGATGACTCTTGACCAATCGTAGGATCAACTGGTGGAGGACTTAAAGAAAGTTGTTTGTAACCAGCTGGAAGGCATGGTCCAGGAACAGATGAGTTGTCCAAAATCCTTTTGGCTTCATCCATATACAGACAAAGGTGAATGGCATGGTGCCCTTCACACAACTTATAGGGATTGGTAATCTTACCCTGCTTCTTAGGAGCCTTACCAGCACCAGCCGAAGACGTGCCCTCAACTTTACTCTCGAAAGCCAAAGGCAATGGCGAGCGACCATTGGACCATACTTCAAGAACCTTGGGAATGCCAGGGTAGTCTCGAAGAAGATGATCTCCTGTGCACAACATGCAAGGGAACTTGACTTTCTGTGGAGGGTTGGAAGGTTTATCAAGGTGAGGTGCATTAGAAGCAGCAGCTACAACCTTAGCCTCTCTCTTATCAGACTTCTTCTTCTTCTTCTTAGCCACTCGGTTACTCAAATCCAGACTTTCACCAGGCGAAGTAGAAGATGAGGATGCGTAATAAAGAAAGAAGGGGGAGGTCCAATTCTAGAACAATACGATGCTGTTCCGGGAGGAACTGACGAATAGTAGCTTCATATTCGGGGACTACAGAGGTTGAAAACAACTAAAATGTAACCCAACAGCTAACCCTCTGAAAGGGACAACGCTAAGCATAACTTCCTCCAACATTTCCAAAAGGAGGAAAAGGACCAGGATTCCCATCGGAGGGGATTCCTTGGTTGGTGAACTCCGGAAAAGTTGCCATTAGAAACAATCTTCAGAAAAACACCCTAAGGAAACTAACTTTAACCAGGAATATTTCGTGGGCAGTTAATTTTTAAAACATTGAAACAAAACTCTACCGTTTCATCTTTTAAGAGTCGAGAAATAGGAAAAAGGTGACTCTATCACTTTCAGATTGGAAACAAGCGTGAAAGTACAAGCGCTTGATGACCTTTTCAAATTTAAAATTTCATAAAAGATCGAAATTACTACTCAGGAATACTAGGCAAAGGGTGTACCAAATAACCGTGAACTGCAATATACACCTTGGTTTGAAAATGAAAGAGAAATCAAACAAAGACTTAACGTACGTGCAGGCAATCTCCCCGAATGCTGTGTTCAGTGTATCACGGGTATAGGGCAGCAGACTCGGCTTCCTATGGATAAAGGATAGAAACCTAGTGGGGTCTCCCTTTATATACTTGATGGTACGGGGAGCACAAGTTCGTACTAGTGCTGTCTAAAGCCAAGAGGCGAACGACAGCTACTAGGTTTAAAGACGTCGGAACACATCTCTATCCTAGACCTCTAAATGTTGCGTTAATGTTTCAATGCTAGCTTAGTGTAAATTGAATAAATTTTATGTTGATCTTCAATTATGTTTCAGTTTCAAGGCCCTACCATATGTCATTTGACAATCTCCTATATGCAGCTATATGAGAAAATAAATCTTTTCAATTCGATGAATGCTATCTAGTTAAGGGAAGAGTTTCAAACAATGATGCAACAAACAACAACACTGCAAATGAAATATTTTCCAAACTAGATGACTTTCACTATCCAAAAGTAATTTCAAACATTCAACGATGCGAATAATGAAATGTAATCTATGCAAAATCCTCTTTTCCGAAAACTATGCAATTGTAATCTATGCACAATTTCCTTTTCTTTTCAAATGATAAGAATGCACTCATAGCGATTTTTAGCTTTCAATCATTAAACAATGTGATCTAAGTTCAATGATAATCTCAAAATACTCTTCAATGCAATGTGATCTAATGCATTTTAACAGAAATAAAACTTTGAGACGAAAACTAAAAGAACGCAAATCTTCTTAATGAAGTATGAATGCAAAAGAGATGTGAACAAACACTAAGAATTCAATCATTAGTTCAAACACTTGTAACGAAATCCCTCAAAATGCAACAAGGCATATGAGGTCAAACACAAAGAGGACTTCCAAAGAAAGAGATCAAAAAATGCATTCATTCCCTTTTACATCACGCAATCATGGAAAGAAGACATTCCAAACAATGAGCAATGTAATCTATGCTCATACAGAGGAAAGGCTGGAAGGGAAAGACACACTGGTGAAGGATTCAGGGAGAAAGTCTCAATTTCACACACCCTGAAATTGGCCTAACTTGTACATTGACAACTAGCACCAACTGGCGCGACTTGCTCACTGACAACTAGCGCCAATGCTTAATTGGCACGGGTTGCTAACTGACAACAAGTGCCAACGCCTGAAAATGAAAAAAAATAAATAATTTCTCCCAACCAAGACCAGACTCACCACTTCAAGCTGAATCTCGAAGACTCAAATGAACCATGTAATCTAGGCTCAAAGTGAGACAAAGCACCAAACGAATGTAGAGAAGCAATCACAAAGTCGATTGAATAGATAGAAACCACAAACTCCCAAGGGAGGCTCGACGCACAATAACACCTAGATGCCCTAGGGCTAAAATGTAAATTCGATAGAAACAGGCAAACAACCAAAGGAAGAAGGTCACAGTCAGTCAAACAAGGCTCCAGAACACTCAAGCAGTCGAAGAAATGAAACCAAAATAAGAGATCAGGCTCAAAAAGCTCAAAACCAAGCAAACCCCAGCAGTCCCCAGCACTGGCGTGACTATCAGGCTGAAACCAGTACCATATCAGGATTGGCGCAGGTAATACATGGACAACTGGTGCCAATTGGCGCAACTGTCACGCTAAAAAGCGCGCCAGCCAAGTTTGATATGAAAAAATAAAAAATAAGTAATCCCAGAAGCAGACCAGTGATGTTGGAGCTCAAACCAAAAGCCAAACTCACAAAAAGAGCCAGCCAAAAGCGCTGATCAAGCAAGAAGAATCGAGAAACAACCGAAAAGACAAGACAATACTCCAAGTGTTCAGTTCATAAACTAAACCGGAGATTGACTAAAGCAACTTTGATCTACTTCGCAATTACAAAGCAAAAGCGTTTCGAAGGCTATCTGGCCAACTTCAGGCTCTGTCTATAGCTTATAAAATGAACAACAACAAGCTAACGATCCCCAACGGAGTCGCCAATTTGGTGTGGAGGTAAATCCCCTCTATAGATAGAGGTGATCCCTACTAGCCCAGACCGGGTCTAGCAACAATCGTTCACACTATGGTGCAGGTTCTTAATTGCAAATAAACCAACTAGTGATGAAGGCTTACCTGGAATCCAACGATGTTGCTTGTAGAAGAGGTAGCGCTCCCGTTTCTTAGCTCTGGCAGATCACGATCCCCGCGATCTCTGTGATAGGACACCTGCACACGCGAGAAACAAAACAAACGCAAGCGTAAAATCCAGTAGATGCAACTATATTTTAGTTAGAAAGGACAAAAATCATCATCATAAACACCAAAAAGAGTGGAACCATAACCAATAGTCGTTTATTATTAATCAATCAAAGGAAGAATACAACCATAGTTCTAACGCTGAATTCTCCTTCGGCGGGTCGCCAGCAGAACACATCTCGAAAGCCTGTCAAGGATGGGACAAACCTCTCTCTTCAGATTTTGACAATAGTCTCCTTGCTTAGATTCGGCCTTAAGGGAATTATGGAGGCTCTTGCAGCATAAGGCTCTTGGGAGTTTGGGAACTTGAAGACTATCTATTCAGTTATTCAGCCATTCAGCCATTCAACCCCCTCATCAATGGATGAAGGCTATATTTATAGAGGAGAGGAGGAGGTTGGGATCCCTACAATAGTGGAAGGGAGGCCTTATCCCTTGGGAGGTTCCCCATAAGGTGGAAACAAGAGGCCAAAGGAGGAAGGCCGTGGTTATTCAGTCGAAACCACTCCTGATGACTCATCCAAAAAGTTGTTGTAATCGAAACTTCACCTCTTTTTTTTTTAAATTTCCAAAAGCAGATTGGCACGGGTGCTTAACTGGGACAGAGCGCCAATTGGCGCGGCCTCAGTGTTAATTTTCTTCATTGGCGCGAGGACATAACGGGCTACCAGCGCCAAGGAAAAAAAAGGTGTTTTTAGGGGTCTGCTCAGGAAATGATCAACAGAAGAAATGTTGTCCTCATGGAAAGGGATGCAATGATGGTATTTGCAAGTCATGACACTGCTTATTGGTCACAGAAATGACCCTCCAATGGGCGAGATGGGGATTGCAGGGATGGTGACAAATTACTGTGTAACAACTACCCTTTGCCAAAAATGGATCATATATTACATAAGGTAATAGGATCTAGTAGGATTTCCTTATTAGATGGCATCTCAGGTTATAACCCAGTCTTAGTACATCTTGATGATCAAGATAAAAAAACTTTCACTACTCCATGGGGAACCTTCATGTATGTGAAGATTCCCTTTGGTTAATGAATGCAGGAGCCACATTTCAAAGAGAAATGGATATTGTCTTTGCTGATGAAATTGGTCAATTTATTGTGATCTATCTAGATGATATTATTGTCTATTCGAAAATTTATGAGGAACATTTGTTACATCTGAGAAAAGTGTTTGAAAAATGTAGAAGGTTTGGCATTTCATTAAATCCTAAGAAAACAATTTTTGGCCTTGAAGAAGGAAACCTTCTAGGTCATATCATGTCTAAAGATGGTATTAGGATTCATCCCAGTAGAATTGAATTTATATTAAAAATTTGCCATCCTAGAAACATTAAGTAGCTCCAATCATGTATTGGCAAGATTAATTTCCTAATAATATTCATTCCTAATCTTGTAGAACTTCTTAGAAATATAACAAATATGTTGAAAAAGGATTCAAAAATTAGATGGAGTATTGAGGCAAGACAATCCTTTGATCTAGTTAAACAAGCATTGAAAAAATCACCAATTTTGATCAGTCCAAATTTTACTAAAGATTTCATAATATTTTCTTTTGCATGTGAACATACTGTTGCAGTTTAATTATTGCAGAAAAATAATGAAGGATTTGAATAGCCCATTTCATTTTTCAGTAAGCCTTTAAGAGATGCATCTTTTAAATATAACATAATGGAAAAACAAGCCTTTGCATTGATAAAATCAAACAAATATTTTAAAGTGTATATCCTACATTCCCATATAATTTCTTATATACCAAATTCGGTGGTCAAGGATATTTTAACTCAGAATGGACCTAAAGGTAAAAGAGGTAAATGGATTTCTATCATCCCTGAGTATGACCTAGAAATAAAACCCACCAAGCTTATCAAAGGACAATGACTAGACAAATTGATGGCTGAGTCTAATTTTCATGCATTCGATATCAAATTTATTGTTGCATTAGATGAACAAGAAGATCAAACGACTGCATAGATTGATGAGGCTTTTCTGAACTCACCCTGGAATGCAGACCTTTTATATGTTTCATTCAATTTAAATGCTTCTCCTAGTTTAACAAAAGAAAAAGAAAGATTTATAAAGTTAAAAGCAGTCAAGTTTTGCATCATAGATAATGTTTTATATTGGAAAGATGCTGGTGGTATTTTACTTAAGTGCTTATTGAAGTATGGTGAAGAAAGAACCATGCAGGAGTTACATGAAGCTGATTTCGGTGGACTTCTATACTGGAAAACCACTGCTAACAAAATCCTCAGAGCTTTTTTTTACTGGGATACCCTTTTCCTTAATATCCACAAAAAAGTAACCTCCTGCCATAAATGCCATATATTTGAAGGAAAAAGAAAACTTTTCCCCCTACCCTTAAAGCATATATTTGTTGAAAGCCATTTCCAACAATGGGGGTTGGATTTCATTGGCGAAATTCATCCACCTTCCTATGCCCAACATACGTGGATTCTCATAACCACTGAATACTTTACTAAATGGATTGAAGCCACACCTAGAATATTAGAAGCTAATGTTGACATCATTAAATTTCTAGAAACCAATATCCTCTCTAGATTTGGTCGTCCTAGTAAGATTATTACATTTAATGCTACAAATTTTAAATCTAAGAAAATGATATAATTCTTTAGTAAATACCATATTACTTTGGGAAATTCAACTACTTATTACCCTCCAGGTAATGGGTTGGCTGAATCCTCAAATACGATTTTGGTTAATATCATCTAAAATATATTAGAAGACAACAAAAATTCATGGGACAGCAAGTTAATTAATGCATTTTGGGCTGAAAGACTAACTACAAAGAGGTCAATTGGCATGCGTTGGGTTTGTGTTATATTCTTTCCACGACTAGTCACGCGCGGGGGGGTAACAGGGGGGCCGATATCCCCCCCTGTACGTTGCGTTGGGTGCAATGCATGGGGGGGTCGCAAGATGGGTAGTAGCCCCCCTTGTCGAGGTTCGAGGAAATGCCTTAGAAATATTTTTTGGTCGTTATTTTCCAGTGGGCGAACTCGCCCATGGTTTTGTGCATGGGTTTTCACATGGTTTTGGGGAATCATGGTTTTTGGCCCCTGGTATTTTGTATATCCAGTCAAGGGAGCTAGGATTATGTTCTAATCTAGGGTTAATTGATTGGGGTTTATGTATGCTTCGACATGTATATATATGTGTTGTAACACTAAAAGGAATATAATGAAAAATCAAGTTAGTCATCCCGATTTGGGATCCATGGGAAAATCTTTGTCTTTATATGTTTTATGTTTTACGCTCTCGCTATTTTTTATTTTCTGTTTTGTAAGATTTGTTTGTAGATAATTTTTGTACAGGGTTAAAACCTACAGCATGTCCCCATAATAGTTGGTTTATGGGATGGATGTTGTTTTTCCATCCTCTTTGGGAGTTACAATTATGAATATAATTCAAGAATTGCAGGTTCAGCCAAATGACACATAAAGGGGGATTAATCAGACTATTTAGTTACAACAGTCAAGGGAAGAAGTCTACAATAAAAATCAGCTCATCCAAGAAAATGTGAAAAAGATTTTTGACAAAAGAACCAAAGTTGATGATTTTAATTTGGGTGATCGAGTTTTGAAGTGGGATTCCAGAAGAGATGACAAAGGCAAGAATGGGAAATTTGAAAATATTTGGAAATGAACTTACATCATTTATGATTTCAGAGGACACAATGAATTATTTCTTAAATACCTAGATTGAAAAGAAATTCCTGGTGGGCCTATTAATGGCAGAATGTTGAAGCATTAATCTTCTTAGCATAAATATCTTTCTTAAATAAAACCATTTTAAATATCATGGTCTTTATTAATTTGATTGGGTAACTTATTGACTGAATTTGAAGCCCACAAAGAAGGCCCTAAGCTTTGATTGATATGATACCATAAGTACTCCAACAACAAAAGAAATCAGATGCAGAAATTTTTGAAATGAAGACACTCAAGGCTATTGATTATATCTTCTTGACACTTCACATGGAGAACTACCATCCACAACTGCAGCCAATGTTAGGGTCTTATAAATTATAGGATCTCAAGGTCATTGAGTATTTTGTATCAGTAATCTTACATTGTAAATAATTTTCAATATGCAAATGATTTCCATAAATATATATATAAAAGAAAAATTAAAAGAGGGTATATATAAAAAAAAATAAAGACAAAAAGACAAAAAGAAAGAAAATTTGAAAAAGGATAAAAAGAAAATTAGAACTCCACAAAAGAAAAAATAGAGAAAATAACACTGAAAGTGCTATAGATTCAAATGCCACTTCGGATAGATAGTTTTCTTTATGTCCAAATCAAATAAGGTCATGTTCAACTTGTTTTAAAATGCCACAATGACTACATAGTTTTTCAAATCATATAGCTTAATCATGGTTGAATAATTGTGAATTTTTGTAATTTAGGTTAGGTAATAAAGATTTGCCAAAAAATTTAATCTTGGTAAATCAATAGTTAGGCGTAAAATGAAATTGATTCAACTATTTAATTTGAGTCAATAGGAGTAAAAAGTGATAGAGTAAATTATATTTTTTCATTAAAAAAAAAAAAGAGATATGGGTTTGCTAGTCTAAATGCACCCCTAGAAGAAAGAAATAAAAAATGTTAGTCTAACAAAAGAATCAAAAATTTGAAGGGTAGTTAGAGGTGTTTTCGGCTTTTAAAAGGATTAAAATGCTTTATCCTAAGTTTTGTTTCAAAATATATTTTCCACAGACAGAGGAAAAGTGACAAAATCACTTTATCCTAAGTTTCAAATTGGGCACACAAATGAAATATTTTATCTATTTTTATCCTAATTTTTCACTTTAATTGAAAGGATCTCTACCGGAAAAAAGGTCAAGTCAACAAACGTTAAGCCACTCATATCTATCCTTTGTCTAATTCCCCAAATCCTTGATCTACGACCCTCATTAACCATTGACCCCCCCTCTCCATCCTAGCTTTACCACCCGGGGGGGTCTGAAAAATGCATTTTCCGGTTTGGATCCACAACCACGTGGCCTCCTCTCCTCTGTTCGCACCCCCCTCTGCCTAAACCATTTAGTGCTTGGTACACCCCCCCGCCCCCAAAAACCATCGTTCCCCACATCATAAATACTGCCTCCCTATCCATTACCCCGACCACTCTCGCGCACCACATCATCTATTCATTACCAATCAAATCCATTCATGTGGTAATTGATCCGTTAACACATTTAATTAAAACCAATGACCTTTAAACTAACGGATCCATGCCATGTTCAATGGAAAATCAATTATCTTATAAATCAATGCAATTTAACCATTTCAACCTTTACTATGCTCTATTCTCTACAAATTCAATTGTTTAACAGGTTTACATCGCACCAATTTTTATCCATTAATAAGAAACTTCCTCTACCTTGGCTCCTTCAGCGAAGTATAGAGCTCTGCGCATTCCCTGTAAACCTGTTCTATTAGAATTCCATTTAAATTTCTTGGAAAACAATTGAATATGCCTCCTCAAAAGAAAAACTAGGAGGAACCATTCAATCCCTTGGTCCACCCTCCCTAGTTTTAGATCATATTCTCCTACCTAACAAAGATTACAAAATCAATGAGACTCTGTGTGAATTTGAATTATTTGGAATGTATTGTTCGTCAGAAGATAAGTATATTGATAAATCTGATGATATTGGACTCTGGGAGTCCAATTTTCCTCAATACATCTTCCCCCACACATACAGTGCCCCTGAGTTTATTTGAAAGAGTCAAGCCTGTTATATGCCCAGTCAAAGAGGCATCATTGCCCCTACTAGTGAAACAATTTTCACCATCACTGTACAATCGATTGATCAGATGATGCAAGTTCCCTTTCTCAAAAATGGCACCCATTTCTCCCTAGAAGCCCTCAAGGAGTTATACCAGAAGCTCAATTTTTCTAAAAGAGATCAAATCTTTGACCTTTTCCTACCTGAAAACACTCAACTCCAAAAGAAAAACCCTCCATACCCTTCCTCCATCTTCCCTGATCAAGAAAAACATATTATAACAATCATTGCATACATTCTTGGCTATTATTCTTCTTAGTAGATAGATGAACCCATGTTAGGCTTCCTCTCCATTTTCTCCATAGATTTTAAACCATAAATCATCTTCAATTTCAACCAATTCTTGGCAGAGAGAATCCATGATCACTATATCAAATTTAAGATGGAGGAAGTGTTTAGACACTCCTCTGTTTTACTATACATGTTTGTGTATTATTGGGTAGATAGATTAAATTTTTCCATGCAGAAACTTGATGAAGATGGAAACTAGTAATCAGTGATTTTATGGACAACATTGGTAATGAAAGGGCAGTTGTAAATCCAGCTATGAGCATTTTGAGCAGTACAGCTGAACCTAGAATAGTTGAAGATATAAACAAAATTATACACTTGTCAAATCAGGCCAAGAAAGGATACTAGTACTTGTACCAGAATTACACAGAGATAAGAGTATATGGGTGTGAACCCGCTCCTTATAAACTCCCAAAATTCCTCCCAAGGAGGATTTTTGTTCTGGAGTATCTCAGAAAGATGGTGAATGTTGATGAAATTCACCTTGTAATAACAAAGAAGAAGTCCCAATTTAGGATTAAAATACAGATTGGGCCCTTTATTTGTAATAGCAAGTCAACAGGTGAGGAAGTAGATAAGATACTGAATGAAATGAACTTCAACATAATCTTTACTTGGTCCTATGGTCCTCTGGGAAGTATTTAAAATCTCAAAGTAGAAAATAAAACTACTCCTTACATACACACTCATAGGCCAGAGCTAGAAAATTATATGAACCAGTTAGAATGGGTCGAGAATACATTACAGGAAGTTGAGGAGTAGCTAGTATCGACATCGGCATCCTAGACTCCTTTCCCATAAGAAAAAGCAAGGAAAGGAAAAGAGAAGAAGAGTCAGCTTCAGTGACTGACACTACAAGCAAAGAATTCAAAATAATGTATATAAAAAGGATCAAGCTAAATCCTAAAGTTAATAAAGACAAAGATTTAGAACAAGAAGTTGTTGTGGTCACTAAGGAAACACCTTCATCTTCTAAAGTAGGTGGAAAATCAACTACTTCTCCTAAAAATTCTTCAGTATCACATGACCAGCATCAAGCTATCCATGCAACTAAGTTTTTCAAGGTGAGAAGGAAAAGACAGCCTTTGACACATTCAGAGAGATAACATTAAAAAATGAAATCTTGAAGAACAACACCTATAGTTAATTCTGGAAGTAGAATTCGTGTTCTCAAAGCAGGTTGTTATCAACATTTGATTCTCAAAAAGGTAAGATGTAGATGGCCTTCCTTAAGGCCCAAATCCCTCAGCCAAAGTCAACAGTTGACTACAAGAAGAAAAATTTTGAATTTGACATAAAGGACATTCATCCCATTGATCAAGTGGGCATGAACAAGCAGACAGGTGAAATGATCTCTTCAAATTTGACTAACACAAAAATGAGCCTTTCCAAGTTGCAGGTTTCTTTGTCCAATATCTGGTCACAGTTCAAAATGGAGAAAATATCCTCTCTTACTAAGGATACAAGGAGTAAATCCTTAGAATATTTGGGAGTTAAGATAGGATATAATCCCTCTAATATGAAAGTTGCAGAGGAGATAATAAAAAAGAAGAGTGTTGAGATATCAGCATTGAGAAATCAACTGAAAATGTCAGCTATAGAAGATCCTCTCACCAACGAAATTTATGAGACAAAGACCCATAATAATGATATGATGAAGCTCATCATGGAGAAAAATGCACAGATAAGATAAATGGAGACTGAAATGGAAAACATGATCAAAGAAAAGGAGAAAACTAAAAAAATGTCCATGGTTCCATTGGATGTTGTACCTCTTACAACCATTCCTACAGCTACAACCTCTACTACATAGACAAAAAATGGTGCAAAGCAGTTGACAAAGCCAGTATAAAATTTGTCTATTCAAACAGAGGAAAATAAGGAACTATAGGATCAAGTCAAATTATTGCAACACCAAAGGATAGGGAGTGAATATTCTCATTCAACAGAAGAAAAAAGAGCTCAAAAATTGATAGAGAGATTGTAGAAGTCATAGAGAGAATCAACAATAGGAAAGACCTTGGCCCAAGCCAAGGAAATCATCTAGGAATATATCATAAACTCCATTAATGAGATCTGACCATGCATGCAAATTATCTTTGAGAAAAAGGAGTTGATAAAAAAGGCCACTGATGCTATCATAGACATCAAACAAGAGCTTGGAGAGATGCCTATAATAGCAACCAACATTATCAAGTTCCTAAACTCCAAGAAGAGTTATGAGTTAAATGACTTTGGAGTATATGATAGGAAAAAAACATCCTAGAAGTGAAGAGGATTATTACTAAGAATAATCTAGTTGTTCAGCTGCAGGAAAAGTGCCACAGTTTAGAGATAGTAGTCAACAGGTTTTTCACAAAAATATAGCCTTTTTTCGTGATTAATGATAAGTTGATAACCCATGAAGACTATGTAAAGAAGTTAAAGGAAATTTCCAAGGACAACACCAAATTCTCCAACATCAAGGGAAGTATGACAGGCACAACATTCCTGGAAGCAATTAGTAATGAATTTTTTTATCAAACATGAGGTAAATCACATCTACGTGGTCAAGCCCACTTTTGAAAGATATATTGAAGTTGATGAGATTTACCAAAAGGTAATTAAGTTGAATATCCCAATGAAGATCGATGGGATAAACTCAGTGAGTTACATGATTAGTGAGTAATTGGGAGACAATCATCATCAGCCAATGCATTAGCCAACACAACAGCCAGCATAGCCCATAAATAGGTCCATTCAACAATTTTTTCCTCCAAAACAATGCCACTGTTCCAGATCATGTCCACCTAGACTATTATTTTGTAACAGTTAGATTTTATTGTTCAATATTACGCTAATAATACATTGTCAGTTGTAAAATTAGTATAAATACTTCGTTGTTAGAAGTATTATGGGTTTATTACTGGGTATATTTCTCTGTTGAACATTGTAATTTCCAATTTGATGGAGCATCAATAATAAAAGGAATTTTTACAGGATTCATGTGGTGTATTCACTGGTGATGTTTTTCTTCTGTAACTGTGTTATTTTATTGTTTTTCCTTTCTCTAATAATCTGAAAATCTTAATTCTATAACATAAATTGTGATGAATATGATATGTTAATTAGAACACCTTATTCTAGTTGTTTGAAATTTACATGTTTTCCACTGAGGTCAAATTGAAGAATACTTAATTGATTTTCAATATCTATTGAATTCTAAATTTCTTCTACTTTCATAATTCACTTAAAATCTTAAAAGATCCAATTAATGCAACCTAGCTTTCCTTTTGAGACTCCTTCAAACATGGATGCAGAACTAGTTAAATATTTTGACTGCATAGCCCAATGGGAATATAGCCATTTAATCAACCAAACATTCAAAATCAACCAATTCATAAGTAGCCTAAAATTCACATAAAACATAGCTAAATTTTTTAGAGAGATCCCTCTCTGAAACTGGCAGGGCTAGATCCTATATTCCAAAGTGATTTTGATGTTACCTCCAAAGTTTTTTCTTCAGCCTTGAAATTACGAAGTGATAACAAAAACCACTCCAGAGGTGCCACTCCTTTTAAGGTACAAGTGAACTTTGACATATCCATATTTGAAGGCCATATAGATGCATAAATTGTAGATAAATCATTAAATCAATTGGAAGGATATTATTTATTTCATGAATTTTCCAACCGGGAAAAGATTACTTTTGCACTCTTGAAAGTTTCCCCCCATATCAAGGACTGGTGGGAAACATACTGTGAGAAAAAGGATGAGGGGAAATCCTCACTTTTTTTATCTGCACCCACTTGGAATTCTTTATGAAACACCATAAAGGAACAATATTACCCTGTTGGTAGCTATGGCGATAAATACATAAAGTGTACCACGCTACTGTAGGGAAGAGACCACGTGTGTCGAAGTTCAGAAATGGTTTTCATACCCTTCGTACGAAGCTGTGTATCAATGATTCTGATAGGAATTTGGTATTAAATTACCGCGACTGTTTGCATAAGTACATCTAGCACCGAACGAAGTTCCTAGACATCGATATGTTGTCAAGATCGATCAAAATTTTAAATAGAAGAAGCAGGAATTTTGATCTATGAATCCAGAGCAAGGGAAAGGTGCCCCCAAACCACATAACAAAGGACAAATCCAATGCGAGGTGACCCAGGACAACCCGTTGAAGCTGCAAGAAAATAAAAACACCATGAAGACAAAGAAGGACACAGGAAAGTGGTGTGAATTCCATAAGAGCTTCTCTTACAACATGAGTGTGTCAAGCCAAGAAATCACTAGTGGTTGAGATGAAGGCACTTTCAAATCGGATGCATGCTCTAGCTCTTAGTCAGAACTTGATAAGGGGAATGGAAAATGGTGGAATATTATTGATTCAGAGCCCATTGCCACCATTGCCACCACCATGATCCAGAAGGATGAGCTCAAAGAGCCAAAGGAGGGGGAGCACCTTTTCCACTCATAAATATGGGTGAAGGGTTATCTGCTGCAGTTCATTGTCGACAGCGAGAGCCAAAAGAACCTCATTTCATTAGATGTTGTGAAGCGGTTAGGCCTATAGAAAATATCACACCCATAGTTGTACACCATCATGTGGCTTCACCAAGGATGAGATATCCACTTCAGTCATGAGTTTCGCCTCCCCTACAACATCAAGCCCTTCACAGATGAGGTATTGCTTGATTTTGCTCCTCTCAAAGTTTGTTATGTAACCAACTCCAAAAATAGAAGAAATGAGATATCAACGCCTTAGAAATAAGCCACTTCGAGGGGGAAACCTCCAATACATTACATGAATGATCAATTCTTGGATGATACAATTTACAAAGCCTCCTTTCTATATATAGGAGTCCATGGGGCCATAATGTAATCCTAGTGGGCCACAATGTAATCCTAGCCGACCTAACAATAATAATTTAAGGGCACAATAATAACAAAATGGGGGTTACAAGGGTACAACAATAACAATAAGGGGGGCTACACTAACATAATAAAGGACTACACTATTAATATAGGGACTTAACATGCCCCTCTCCTTCAAACAAGTGTTGTCCTCAACGCTTGATTATTTCTTGATGCTTTTGTATAAAATTCTCATCCTCCCATGTGGAATATTTTACAGGAAAGTTCTTCCACTTGCTGAGATACTCTGAAATTGATCGTACTTGTCGAGTTCTTGTTTTTGTGACCGCTTCAAAACTTCTTTCGATGTGATGTTGATATTCCTGTTGTTTCATTAGATTCTGCACCAAAGTTAGGTTATCCTTTGAGAGTTGGAGAACTTGTTGTTGATGCTCGATGTCATCTTCCACTAATTTATCATCCATATTAGCTATTATTTTATCCTTCAAACCATCCAACTTATCCTCCATTTAAATATATGCTCAATAGGCCCTTGGAATCACTTCAAACTGATTTTTCAAACAAGATTTATGCAATTCGGGAAAAACAATACACACCTTTTACTTGCTTTTGAGGAGCTCGATATTGGAATTGGATTATCTCTGTGATTGTGACTCTTCAATATCTGAAATTCAGCAATGAAATAGCCCTCTGAATTATATTTTTAATGCCACAGGTCTGACCTGATTTTGATTCTCCAAGACAAAGTTGTGTCCAATCTCCCACAATGACCTAATTCTGGACTGGTTCAGTAGAGCGAACTTGTACGACTTGCCACGTGTCACTGTTTTGTCCTTTGTCTCTGAAATTGATAGCCAAGAAACTACAGGCCATGTTCTTGTGACCTTTTTTGACAGCACTCCAATCCAATCTTCAGAGAGAGAGTTATTGAACTTTTCCCACGATCACCTCTTTGAGATGAAATTCAGGAGCCTGAAAAAGCACTACCTTCCACAGATCATATCTCCAAAAATATTACGAACCAAGCTCTGAAATTTTTTGATGAACTTCCTCAGGATTTCAGCTTCGCACCATATGAATTTCAGATTCTGAACCTTCGTAGAAACAGATTTATAGCGAAAATTCCACGATGACCTGTTTAGGAGCTTGAAAAAAGACCTGACTTCCACAGATGATATCTCCGCAAATATTGCGAACCAAGGTCTGAAATTTTTAGAAAAGCTTCCTCAGGATTTCGGCTTCGCACCCTAAAAATTTCAGCTTCTGACACTTCGTAGAAAAAAAGTTATAGCGAAAATTCCACGATGACCTGTTTGGAGCAGCGAAACCCTAGAATCCAAAGCTCTGATACCAAATGTTATGTAACCAACTCCAAAAATAGAAGAAATGAGATATCAACGCCTTAGAAATAAGCCACTTCGAGGGGGAAACCTCCAATACATTACATGAATGATCAATTCTTGGATGATATAATTTACAAAGCCTCCTTTCTATATATAGGAGTCCATGGGGCCATAATGTAATCCTAGTGGGCCACAATGTAATCCTAGCCGACCTAACAATAATAATTTAAGGGCACAATAATAAAAATATGGGGGTTACAGGGGTACAACAATAACAATAAGGGGTTTACACTAACAATATAAGGGACTACACTATTAATATAGGGACTTAACAAAGTTTGTGATGTATTATTAGGTCAACCATACTTGTGGAAGTGGAATTTTTTGTATGAATATAGGGCTCACACTGTTATTATTGCTTTAGGAAATAAGTTGCACAGGGTGTCGGAGGTAGCACCGCTTAATGCCATCGTTGTGATCACTATGAAGCAATGCAGTAAGATTATCTCCCATACCAAGAAATTTTTTTCCTTATGTTTCGGTCTCAGGGTGAGAAGAAGATTGTGTCCATAGCCTCCAAACATGGCTCCTCTGCATGAAAACAATAGTTGGACAAGGTCGTGGAGGAGTACAAAGACATATTCACCTAACCTGTAGGGGTACCTCTACACTGTCAGGTCAAGAACTCCATTGATATGACCTTGACCATGGCGCTACCCAATGGAACAATCTATCGACGCTCTGTTCTACAGAAAAATGTAATCAAGATGCATATTAAGGAGCTTCTGGAGAAAGGGCACATTAGGCCAAGTTCATCGCCCTCTGGGAGCCTGATCATGTTCGTATAGAAGAAGGATGGGACCTATAGATAAGTATCTGATCCCATGGATTCAAGAATTTCTCGGCCAACTCAATGGGGCCAAATATTCTAGAAATATTGAATTGAATTCCAATTACCACTAGGGACCAGTCAAACCCTCCAATGTGTGGAAGACTGCCTTCAAATCCAAGGATGGACTTTTCAAATGGTTGGTAATGCCTTTCGGGTTGAGGAATTCCACAACAACCTTCATGAGGCTGATGGAAGTCATATTTCCACCATTACCAACTCATTCATAGTGGTATATTTGGACTAAATCCTGATCTTCAGTCAGAGTTGGGAAGAGCACCTCCACCACATTCTAAAAGTCCTCCAAACACTATAGAAACAAAATTTGTGTGACAATTTGGAGAAATTAACTTTTCGCATGACCCAGGTTCAATATTTGGGGTACATTATTGATGAGAGCGGTGTGCATGTGGACCCAACCAAGATACAATTAATTCGGGATTGGCCAACCCCAACCACTCTAACAGATCTTGGAAGCTTTCTGAGTCTTTCCAACTTCTACTACAGGTTCGTGTTGGGTTTCTGTCATATCACTTGTCCTTTGAGTCAAGTCACTAAGGGAGGAGTGAAATAAAATTTCTTTTGGGCTGAATCCCAACAAAAGGCGTTCACTGAGTTGAAGCATTGACTTTTCTTTGTACCATATCTCACATTAATAGACCTGCAACAACCATTTGAGACTGAGACATATGCCTTTGACTATGCTATTGGTGCAATTCTTACTCAATAGGGGCATCCAGTGGCATACCATAGTAAGACACTTTCATACATAGTTTGAAAGTATCCCACCTATGATGAAGAGATGTATTCCATTGTGCAAGATTCTGAAAATGGAAGCATTAGATTTTGGGGAAGGAAATGGTCATCCAAATAGACTTCCAAACCATGCAGTTCATATAAACAAAAGGGAATTTGTAGAACGATCCCCATAAAAAATAGTCCACATACCTGCAACAAATCCATTTGATCATTAAGTACAAGAAGTTCAACACCAAAAATGTTGCATATTTCCTTAGCTGACCACCGATCGTGGCACTAACCACTATGCTCGACTGTTGTCCACACGAGACTTCGGGGTGGCTACATCTTTACAAAATTGATCATGAATTTGGTAACACATACCAGACACTCCTGGAAGGCAAGCATCCAGGGATGCACTGTTATGCCACATGGGACACCTATGTGTTCCTTCAAGCGAGTTTTCCAAGATGATTTTGGAAGCACAGTATAGTCGAGTCGTTGTATGTTTTGGGTTGGTTAAAAATAACGATAATAGTACAAAAGTATTTCTATTGGACAAAACTTCAACAAGACGTTGGGAAGTACATCATATCCTCCACTCCCTATACCAGTTCCAAACAGACCATCAAGAAGCAAGGCCTATATAATCTTCTGCCTAACCTTATTCAACCTTGGGAATACATCTCCATGGATTACATGTTGTGTCTTCCTTCTACCAAGCATGGATATGAATGTGTTTTTGTGGTTGTCTACATATTCTCTAAGATTCCCATTTTGCGCCCTTCAAGAAGAGTATCACAACAAAAGCCATTACGAAACTATTCTTTGAATGAGTATGGCTGGAATTTCGGTCCATAATTATAAAGGAACACAATAAAATATAGAACTAAACATAAACATAGTGATGCAGTAGGAATAACACTTAATTTCATTAATATCAAAGAGCTAAAATATGGTTATAGACATAATTAAAATAAACTAGATCGAGCGATGGTAGGTTATCTTTGAGGAGAGATGTGGTGGCTACATGCCTCTGAAATGTGTTACAATGAGTCTCGAGGGCATTTTTATTATTGAACAATAAGAGAAAAACCTAAGCAACCAAAACCCTAACCCAAGGAGATGTAACACAAAGATTTTAAGGGCCTCGTTGGGGTTAGTTGGGCAGCCAACTTCCCTGGGTCGTAACTTGGTCATATTATCTCTATTTGACGTGTATGATACTTTATTCGAAATATCTCTCCATGAAATATATTTTATGACATCAAGTCTGTGAAATAGCTAAAGGAAACATGCACAAAAAATATCGCTTGGGGACTCAAAACGGCTTTGGAAGTTTAGGACCCAAAAAAATACTAAAAATAGTAAACTATGTTATAATAAGGGAAACTGAAAAGCTAAAAGATACAATGGTGGTGATCCAAGTGGAATAGGTGGGCGACCATCAATATCCACCCGGATCAGCTTTTAGATCCCACTGTCCATTATCTCAAATCAAGACAACAAGTTCCTAAGTACATTTTTGTCAAGTCTCTTGTCGATGCTGAATACCAAGCTCACTAAGTCCACGAGTTTCCTCTCTCAAACTGATGGCCAAAGAGGGGTCATCAATAGGATGATCATACACATTTTGCGTATGTACAACTCGAATCATCCTCACACATGGGATGAAAGCCTCCCCTATGTCCAACACAACAACAACTAAGCTCTCCATAGCTCAACTGGGCACAACCCCTTTCAGGTGGGGCTTGGATTCCAACCACTATGTCCCATTGATATGGCCATACCATTTGAAACTACTCAGGAAGATTCGTCTCCTGTCCAATCTGAAGATGACAGGGCGAATAAATTCATTGAGTGCATTCAGCACATCTGCCAGCAGGTCCATCACATATTGGACAGAGCCAATGTTAAGTACAATCAATGACATGATCATCATCGAGTGCCACACAAGTTCCAGGTGGGTAACAATGTTTGGCTACATTTGCAGAAGGAGCACCTCGATGGACCCCACTGCAAGCTTCGCCCAATTTAGTATGGTCCATACACCATCACCAATTCTATAGGATATAATGGCTTCGAGCTCAACATTCCACCATTTCTTAGTCTACATCCAACATTTAATGTGGACTGCCTCAGACCATACTTTCTGCCATTGTTGGACACATCTGACATTGCAGAACAACTCACACCCATGGATTTAAACCCAGAATGTCTAGAACAACTTGAAACTGATCGGATCATGGACATGTAGATCAATAAAACTCGCTAGTAGATGAAATAGCTATATCGAGTTGTCAAAGCAGGCCAACCCATTCACCAGGGCAAGTGGTTCACTAGAGACTAAGTTCAACAGAAATTTCCTTACCTCATGGAGGCTCTGCATGCAATGGGGACCATTTCTTCAGGGGGAGGATTGATCCACCTAGGAATTTGTGGGCACTTGCCTATTCAACATATACCTCCAGTTAGTTTCATCATCTTCCTTGTTTATAGCAGCATTTACTATTTTTAGTAGTTTTTTGGGTCCCGAACTTCTGGAGCAGTTTTGACCCTCTAAACGACATTTTTGTGAGATCCACAATAGGCTCTTTCCTATATCAAATCTTGTAGTACTCAGAGAGATATTTCTGAGAAGGTATCATACACATGAAATAGAGAAAATATGACCAAGTTACGACCTTGGGAAGTTGGGTGCCCAACTAACCCCAACGGGGCCCACAAACTCTTGGTGGTCCATCTCTTTGGGTTATTTTTTTGCTTATTTAGGTTTCTCCCTTATTGTTAAATAATAAAAAGGCCCTTGAGCCTCATTGTAACCCAGTTCAGAGGCATTTAGCCACAACATCTCTTCTCAAAGATATGCTACCATCACCCTAGCTAGTTTATTTCCATTTTGTATGTAAGCATATTTTAGTTCTTTAATATTAATGAAATGAAGTTTTATTTTTTCTGAACTTCTATGTTTACGTTTATATCTATATTCTATTGCATCCTTGCATAAGTTTGGATCGCCGACTGAGGAAATATGTAACATGATTGGTATTTCCATTTTCATATTTAATGTTCAAGTGGAATTGTTGCAGATATGTAGACTACTTCTGATGGAAATCATTTTGCAACTTCCCTTATGTCTTTATAAAGTGAAGAGGTTGGTGATTAGTGTGGATGACCATCTCCTTCCCAAAAATGGAATGTTTCTGTTGTCAGAAATCTTACACGATAGAATACATCTCTTTATCATAGGTGGGGTAATTATAAATTATATCGTAAAGTATCTCACTATGATAGACCACTTGATGCCTGTGATAGGTGAGGACTCCACCAATAACATAGTAGGAGGCATATGTCTTAATTTCAAATGGCTACTGCAATAATGGTAATGTGAGTACAAGTGCAAAGAAGAGACGGTTCTTGAGCTCAACGAACACCTTCTATTGGGCCTGGGACCAAGAAAACTTTTCTTTCTCTCCCTTGGTAATTTGACTCAAAGACCAAGTGATATGGGAGAATCCTAACACAAACCTCCATTAAAAATTTGCGAGGCACAAAAAATTGTGAAGATTTGTTAGAGTGGTTGGGGCTAGCCAATCTCGAATGACTTGGATCTTAGCCAAATACACATGCACGCCCTTCTCATATATGATGTAGCCGAAATATTCGATTTGGATCATGCCAAAGGTGCATTTCTCCAAGTTGGCACACAGTTTGTTATGCCACAGTGTTTGAAGGACATGCCGAATTTGTTACAAGTGCTCAACCCAACTCTTGCTAAAGATGAGGATGTCGTCGTGATAAACAACGAGTGAGTTGTTGAAAGGCTGCAAGATGACATTTATCAACCTCATAAAATTATAAGGGGCATTTTTCAACCCGAATTATGTGACCAACCATTCAAAAAGGAATTCCTTGGATTTGAAGGTGGTCTTCCATACATTTGTGTGCTCTATTGGAACCTAGTGATAGCTATACTTCATATTGATCTTGCTGAAATACTTGGCCCCCTCGAGCTAGTATAGAAGGTCATCAATCCATGGGATTGGATACTTGTACCTAGAAATGATTTTGTTTAGTTCCTAATAATCAATGGAAAGCCTCCAGGTCCCATCCTTGTTTTGTACAAGTATAATTGGTCACCCACAAGGTGAGGAATTTGGTCTGATGTTCCCATTTTACAACAACTCCTGAATCTACCACTTGATCTCTCCATTTTCTAGAATGAAGCGACAATATTGGCCCATTGGGTAGGGGTGCTCTTGGAGTAATATGGAATGAATTCTTGACCTCATAGTGCAAGGGTACCCCTATAGGTGAGGAGAATATGTTGTTGTATTCTTCCATGATTGTATCCATTTGATTCTACTACGTGGAGGAACCCTCGTCAGGGGGCATGGATGTGGTCATGATCTTCCCCTTACTTTGAGATCAAATCCAAAAGAAAACAAAATTCTTGATCTCGGAGATGATATTACTGCATTTATTAGTAGAGATAAAAGATATGGTGATAGGCAGGGCTACCTTTGGTATCTTGTACAACTTATTTCCCATAGTAATAATAATAGTGCAAGGCATAGACTCGCACTCAACATGAAGCTTCCACAAGGATGTTGGCCTAAAAATACATCAAAAAATTCAAGAGGAGAGACATCACACAATACCTCATTCATGAAGGGCTTTATGTTGTAGGGAAGGTTGCACTATTGGCTAATGTAGAGATCTCTTCCTAGGTGAAGCTTCCCGACGGTGTAAAATTGTGGGTGTGGAATTGGCAGTAAGTCCAACCATTTCACGACCTCTAGTTAAATGTGGTTCCTATAGAAAATGAACTGCAACCGAGAACCCTTCACTCGCATCTGTGAGTGGAAGAGATGATGCCCCTACTTTGGATCTTTGAGCTCAATCTTTTGGATCTTGGTGGTGGCAATGGTGGCGCTCGGTTCCGCATCAATAATCTCCTTCCCTTTGTCATTTCCCTATTTTTGTTCTGAATCAGAGTCAAACCATGCAACTAAAGCTAAAGCCTTCATTTCATCCCCCAATGACTGTTTGGCTCGACACTCACTTGCGTTGTGAGTGGGGCTCCTATGAAACTCACACCACTTCCCGTATCTTTATTTGTCTTTATGATGCTGTTATTTGTTTGTTTCTTTAGTGGGTTTTCCTAGGTAACCCCACCTAGGATTTTTCCTTTGTTCTATGGCTTCATGGTGCTCTTTCCTTGCTTATGATTCGTAGATCCAAACTCAGGTCTATTTTGTTTAAATTTTTGCTCAATCTTGGTAGCATATCGATATGTCGCACGAAGAGGGGAGATGTCAAGGAACTCCATTTCTTCCTGAATTTATTTGTGCATATAGCCGCGATACTTGAACACCAATTGTCACTCAGAGTCTGTGATACCCAACTTTGTGCACAGAGTTTGAAAAATATTTTTGTGCCCATGCACATCTTGAGCCATTTGTTGTCGTAGTGCAGGGGCAAGATTTTTCAAACAGGGTAGCAAGCTAAGTGGGCTTGATTGTGGGGAAAAATCCACAGTTAAGTGCGCTTGAGCTAGAGGCGTTCTGGGATGGGTGACCAAGTCCTCATTACCGGGTGCAAGCCACAGAAGTGATGATTGACGCTATGTGATTCATTTCACCAGTTTCAATCCCACTTCTTCACCCCTATGACTTAAAACAGTTGAATCTAAAAAATGATATATAATAAATGTATATTTTACTAATCATTTCACCAGTTTCAATCCCACTTCTTCACCCTTATCACTTACTTAGCGCAGTTGAATCCCATAAATGATATCTAATAAATGTATTTTTTATGATTCTTAAAATCAAAATTGTGTTCTTTTATTTATTATAGTTAAAAAGAATAAAATGTTGTCCTTCTCATTTTATATTTTTTGAATTGGAATAATTATGGCTTAATGATGTAGGGGAATTAGACACTAGCCAAAAATGTAGGAGGTTTTGTCCACATGTTGTGGCTAGGAGGGTTCAAACCACTTGAAATTTTAACAGCTAGGTGTTAATATTTTAGCTGTCTGTTGCATTTAGGGCAGTTAGAATTTGAAGAAGTCGAATAGTTTAGTTTATTCCATCTGTCATGCTTAAGTTTTTTGAATAAATTATAATTAGGCCTTTGATTTTCTGAAACGGTCCTCATAAAGGTGTTAGCCATCAGTATTTTTTGCATGTTAGTGATGACTATATATTCAGCTGAGTTTTCTAGAAACTGATTTCCTTATGTCAATATGTCATCCAGAAAACCCTCCCAAAACTTTTTTCGCCTTTTTACCTATTCAGTCCACCCCTGGCAAAACCACAACCTCCTTGTCGACAATCCTATCTAACCTGTTTGATGAATGCCTTATCAGCTTTAAAAGGCAAATTCGCATCTGTTTCAAAGGTCTCCCCTATGTTAGGAAGTGGCGCTTTAAAGACATTTCACCCTTGGCAATCATCAAAAATCCAAAAAGCCTCCATCTGCAACAGGCCTACCAAGACTGACCTCTTACTTTGCAAATGAAATTGACAAGCAGCCCTAAGTCGCGCCACTCACACCCCCTAGATCTCAGCACTGCATAAAACCCAATCTCAAGATGACTATTAGGTTTTTCACAGTGTCCTATGGTTTCTACAAAGGCAGGAAATATATTTCATCTCATGGAGTAAATGTTTGAGTTTACAGTTAGAGGAACGGTATACAAGTGTGTATTATGAGCACGAGGATAGGCACACAAAAACAAAAGTGTCATCGAGGACCTTACGGCTCACTACGACATAAAAATAACGATGAAAAGGGTCGCCTTTGTCTCTGACAAATGGTAAATTGTCAAGGCCTTTACAAGCAGAGGGTTAGGGGCGCCTCCTTCATCCATAAACGGGGAGAGCGCAGACGGTATTGAATCCGGAAGCTGGTACTATCCGGGTTTGTCTTGGCCGAAACAAATGAAACAAAGACTCCAGGTTTTATGAAAATGGCTAATGATCATAACAGGAATGTAGTGGAAATATGATAAACTCAAAGGAAAAGGGAGTTTGGCCTGATAAAGGAGCTCATCTCGAACTTGCAAACCATATGGATTGTTGAACTCTAGGAGGACCTGTCATCAGTAAACATTCCAAAGCATAAGAACCCTGTCTATCCACAAGATCAAATAGAACAGATGATAAATGATGCCATTACACAGGCAGGAGAAAGTGCTTGGTTTTTTCAAGGAAACACTGATCTTCATAGTCACAAAGTTTGTTTGTTAAAATAATCAATCATAAGATGCAACAAGCCAAATGTTTAATTCACCCTTAGGACAATGTAGGGAGACAGTATTACTCTGGCTAGGGTTTCTGCTGACACACAATGATGCTTGCAAGTGAACATACTTAGGCTTGATGTTTTTCAAATTGGTCTACTTAACATCACCTTCGGAGAAAGGCTGTCTCGAAAAGTATTGTTAACCTTCAAACACCTTATCTAATGAAGAGCCTCCTCCATATATGAGTAGAGGGCCAAAGCTACTGCAGGTTGCTGAAACTGATTGATATAAGAGAACAGTGGAAGGATACCAAAGACTCAATCAAGGTCATTACACAGATAAAAGACAGTCCTGATGATGTAAGGGTATTGATACTCCTATTTCAAGAACTATCTGTCAGACAGTACATCTAGAGGAAAGGAGAAGGTGTGGGTATATTGTATGCTATCAAAGATAAATGGGCCAAAGGAGCAGTTGATTTAAAAAGAGTTAAAAGCATTCCATGATCACCTGCCCAGAAATCTAAGGAAATCTCTTCTGAGTAAACAGAAAAGTCTAATGTGAAAAGATGCAACCTAAAAAGTATATTTTCAGTCCAAAGAAAAACTTGTGAATCAACTGGAAGAAGCAATTTATCACTGGGAAAGTAAAACAGTGGCCAAGGTTAAGTCATAGAATGCATGATGACAGCTATACAATGCTGTGAATAGACAAAGAGGCAGTTTGTTAAATGGTCAGTTTTTGAGTTTAAAGGCAAGTGCATTCCTCCCAACATTCAAAAGATAGATATGTCATCAGTAAGGTACCTTCAAGTAGGAAGTTGTTTGAAACAAAAAGAAGGCGCCTTTTGAAACTGAGAAGCCATATGTAAATCCAAGTTGGGTCATTAAAATTGGCGCCTTTTGTGTTCAAAGTTGGAGAAAACTGTCCAGGCTAAAGCCTTGTAAAGATAGAATTCCATAACCAGCCTTGTCCTTCAAAGAAAAAGCAGTGTCCAGCTCGGGTCAGAGTTATTGTTCAAGACTACATATGCAAAATGAAATACCCACAGTTTGAAAAACAAAACAGATTTCCAAAAGCCTACGTTACGTTTCCAAGCAAGGTAACCGTTCACAAAGGGTTTGAAAATAACATAAAGGTTTAAGTATGAGAGGAGGAAATGTCATTTTCAAAAGCCGAAGACGTTTTTGCCTCCCTGTCACCAAAGAAATAGTTTTCGGGTCATCAGGCAGAAGTTAAAACTGTTGTAGGGCGGCGCGACGGGCCTGGAATGTGGCGCGACGTGCCTGGGCGTCGTTTTGTAAAGGTTTCCTTCTTCGGCGCGACAGGCCTGTAGGTGGGCGCGACGTGCCTGTAGGTGGCCGCCCGACCACCCGACAGGTCGACCCGACAGGCCCGACAAGAGTTTCCTCTGCGCGACGGGTTTGTTATCAAGGTTGCCGCGCATCTTTTTCAAGCTGTCCAAGGTTTCTTACCTCCTTTCAAGCAAACATCCATCAAATTTGAGGTATTTTTATGAACTCCCATCGATTGCAAGGTGTTATTAAGTGAGAAAAATGTTTGAAAAACCCAGACCTTGCCATTAATGCTAAAAACAAGGGCAGTTTTCTACACAGTGAGAGGAGGTAATTGAAATACGGGTTTTTATGGTTGGAAACCAGTTTGTGTCATTTTCAAACAAATCATTGTATTTATTGAAGGCGAGTATACAAGTGATGTTTGATTTCATAAAACTTCACAAGAAAAGTGTCCCTCATAAAAGCACTGTGTATTGTTAACCTAGGTTTGCCCTTTTTCTTCACCCCATTATCATGTTGAAAAGCTGATTGACAGAGAGTTTTCTGTGGGTGAATGTTACATTGAGGGGCAGATTTAATTAATGTCTTTCTAGCTCTAGAGGCAGAAGTGTAAAAGAATTTTTTGTTCTCTTAAAACTTCACAAAGAAAGGGGCCTTTTTTCTGAAGAACAATTTGTTAGTGTTTGAAATTTGACATTAAAACAGAGGTGCAGGTATTTGGGTGGCTCTCTTAAAACTCACAAGGAAAAAAGGGTGTTTTCTAAAAACCATAGTACATTGATATATCACCTAGCATAGCTCGGCTTTTTCTTCCACTGAATGGTGTCATTTTGAAGAACTGTGGTTGTGATATGTTTCGAGGGAAGGTCATTTCTAAAGAGCAGGGTACCAAAACACTTATCACAGCAACTCTTTTCTAGAGATCTACCCCTATTTCACTGTTTTTCACTATTGAAGGTTAGTTGACAGAGAACTTCCAAAGATGACAGCATGGTAAAGGACAGGACAGCGTAGTAAGGGACAGAGGTGGTTGATGGTAGTTTTTGACATCAAAGGCAGGGTATAGATGTATGGATGGACTTTTTAAACTCACAGAGCAGAGAGTTTGTTTCCTAAAACCACTGTTGCACTTACTTTTTCACCTAAACTAAGTCTGCTTGTTCATTACACTACATTGTCATTCTGAAGATTGTTGGACAGAGTTTTCTGAAGGTGAAACAGGGTATTTTGTTGATGATTGGGCATTTATTGATGATCAAGTAAACATCAAGGGCAGAGTTATAAAGGCAGTGATTGACTTCTCAAAAAGTCACAAGTGAAAGGTTTTTCTCTTAACACAGTGGGCTATTTTTTCACCTAATCACAGGCTCTCTTTCTTGTCCCACTGTGTGGTCTCCACAGAAGTCTGCTGACAGGGGCATGTTTCAAGGTAAATGACCTAAAAGAGCAGGGTTATAATTTTTGAAGGTTAGTTTCAAAGACAAAAATACAAGTGCAAGCAGGCCTCTAAGCAAAGTCACGAGAGGGGATTTGTTCAAGACTGCGCACAAAGAATCTACAAAGCAGTTCTTACACATAGTGCCATTGTTAAGAAGGATACATAGCTGAAGTGCATCCAAATTTGAAGAACTGTTGTTAATAAGTGTTGAGGGGGGCTTATCCAAGGAAGCATTGTTGCATCTTATTCAAATCCACAGTGTCCATATCTGTCCAAACAGTATAGTGGCCATTTTCAATCCAGCAGGGCATTGTTCATAAAAGGCAGTTGGTTTCTTCCAAAGCATAGTTAGGTCAAAATGCATCCAAAGCAAGACAACAGGAGCAACATGACAGTGGTGAAGATCAGCAGAAGCAGGAACCAGAGGAGGATAGTGCTGAACAGCAGCAGCTCAGCAGTTTCAGCAACAGCATAAGGATGATGATCAAGAACAGCAGTTTCAAGGAGCGCCCGACACGGAAAGAGAAGAAAGACATATCAGCCCTTGATATTTTGGCATCAGATTCGGAGCATGTTGCTATGGACCCTTGAGGGTCATGCATGCCAATTTTGGGCCTATTTCAGCAACTTTTGGTTTTTCGGCATTTTTTGGGTTTTTAGTCAAAAACTCATAATTGCGCCGTTTCAGTTCGAGGATTTTTCAAGGGAGGAGGATGATACCGATGGATGCCATAATTCCATGAGCAGTTCTCCAGCGATTTTCAGGGCATTTGAAGATCATTCGCCCCTCAAAATTGGCGAAAAACAGCCTCATTTTGCACATTCTGCCCGCCATATCAGCAGCCTGCTATTTTCTGGGTTTTTGCGCACAGGTACAGTTTTGAGGGACTTTCAGAGATCAGATTGAGGTGATTCCACTTGCGTTGGAAAGCAGACACAGAGAGCTTTCCAACAAGCCATCATGAGCCTCATTTCGACATCAGGAAGGCTGCCATTCGCATTCAGCAAGTCAGGGGACCTTTTTCAGGCATAAATATGAAGTATTTTTGCAATTTTTGAACTCCAAAAATCTGCTTTTCCCAAATGTGCGTTAGGCTATTTTTATCATGGAAAAATCATGTAAAGTCAATATAATTTCCGTTTTTAGCAATTTTTTAGATATTTTATTAGATATTTTGTGCCTTGGGCTTTGCAAAGCCTCAAGGACAAGTTTAGATATTTTGACTTGGCCAATGGGATAGCTAGTTGCTCCATGAGGTTTTCCTCCTTCTAGCCTATTTATCCCATGATTCTCATTGTAAAATCAGAGGCTGAACTTGAGAGAAGAATTAATGCATTGGTCATATGAGCTTTGAAGAATACACTTGAGTTATGATGTTTGGATTGCCTCTTGGATGCTTTCGAGGAATGTTGAAGGCTTGTTGATGGATTCCTTGACATGGTAGAATGGTATAGTGCTTCTTAATGTTGTTTTGTCTTCTAGTTTTCACTCATATTTCATTTTTCTTGCTGCTATAGATCAGTAAAGATTGATTTTGAGACATGCCCATGGAGGCACCTCAAAATCCATGAATCTTCATAGCTTGATGTTTTCTTCTCCCTTAGTTATGCTAAAGAATTCTTAGCTGCTCTTTAGTAACCTAAGGTATTGTTGCTAAGTTTTATTCATCGGTTCTATGTATGTTAAGTAGGATGTATGGTTTGCCCTACCTACCTACAAGCTGCCCATAGTTCTGTCCATAAAACTTTCTCTTTGACTGATTTGTTGATCATCTTGTTGAACCAAGGAGGCCTAGTCCCGATCTAGCCCTTTGCCTAAAACTATAAAAACTTATTTGTCCAAGTGCCCAATGACTTAGAGACTATGTTTAGGCGTTCCGGCATAGTTTATGAGTTGTTAGTTTGTCTCATGTGTTTTCCCCAAAGTCTGATAGCCTTTTCCCGAAGTTAGAGGGTCATATACCTCTATGTATGGCTTGAATGTTTGATTTATATGTATTGATTAGCTTATAGTTATTCCTAGCATGATTAATGGCTTGCTATTACATGTTTATGTCTGCTATTAACTAGTTTGCACTTGAAATCCCTTGTCTTTCACCAACTTATTGTTCATTTAATCCATTTTGCCTAGAGATCCCTTCTATTGTGAATCAAATCGGCCCTACAGCAGCTTTACATCATCGCCTCATTAGCTTCCTTGACCTGTTTGACCCCATAGCCCAATTTATCTACATCTTGTCATCCAGTTTATGTATTTGATCAGTTTCATCCCTCACAAACTTAAAAACTAAAAAAACCAAAAACACACTTCATAACTAGCCTAATATCAAAACACCGCAAGTAAACACACCGACATCTTTTGCATATAATAGAGAGAGCCCTCTCTGAGTCCAGGAAGGCTAGGTCCTTGGGCTCCAAAGCTTGTTTTGATGTTACATCGTCATTTGGCTAACCAATCGGCCAAATCACGGGACCCTAACATAATGGCGATCACGGTGGGACTTATTGAGTACATGACAGTCTAGCAAACTTTTATAGGCTCCTTAGTCCTTCGACTTTTAACTTAAACCATCAGCCTCTAGAATCATTTAGTGTAAACTCTCTGTTTCACCATCTTAGCAAAGTGATGAATCAGGTTTATAACACTCTTACATCCTAGGCTGCACATAAAACTAAGAAAAAACCACAAAAAACTCCCTTAGATTGGTTTTTGTCAAGTACTGGCGGTGGACCATACAAATATACCTCAAAACAACTAAAAATCCACCTGGCGACTCCACTAACCTCCAGTAGGCCTTACTACTTTGCTAAATTTTATAATACCATCCGATTTGGCCACCTCATCGCCACACTAACATAATGGCGATCACGGTGGGACTTTGAGTTAGTGACAATCTAAGGACACCTTAGAACTCTAGAAGTCCCTTATTTTTAAGAATACTGTTTGATTGACTTATCCCACCGCTCACTAACATAATGGCGATCACGGTGGGACTTTGAGTCAAAACATCCTAGGTATCCCTTAGGAACTCTCAAAATCTCAGTCAAACTTAGAAGAGTAGAATCTGGTTGTCTCACCATCCTAGCAAAGTGATGACTCAGCTGTAGGAAACTCTTCCAAACCTCAGGACTACATAAAACTCAGAAAAACCCCAAAAATACTCCCTTAGATTGGTTTTTGTTAGTATTGGTGGTGGACCATACAAATATACCTCAAAACAACTAATTTTCCACCTGGCGACTCCACTAAATTCTAGTAAGCCTTACTATTTCACCAAACTCTAGGCTACTATCCGATAGACCTATCCCATCACTCACCAACATAGCGGGAGATGGTAAGACACTGAGTACATAATAGTCCAACAAACTCTTATAGACTCTTTGGTCCTTAGGTACCATAAACAAGCAAGCAGTCCATAGACTCATTTTTTAGAGTAAGCTCTTTTTGTTCTCATCACCCTAGCAAAGTGTTGAAACAAGTCTAGAATACTTTAACAAACCATAGGCTGCACATAAAACTCAGAAAATCCAAAACATTCTCAGATTAGTTACTGGTGGTGGACCATAGCTATCTTCACAAAAACAATCCATTTCCACCTGGCGACTCCACTAATCCATCCCTTTTATTTTGACCATCCTTCGCCTTAGTATAACTTTAGAAAAATCACTCATCCAAAACATTCACCAATATCATTCTCTCTAAACCCTGGATCTAAAACCTGGCTTCACGATGAATCAATACCAGAGCCCATCCAGACCCAAATCCACCTATCATAGTAGATGACCCGGAAAATATTCTGTGGCAAACATCTGAAACCAATCATCTAGCTACCGATAGATCCATCCGTAGAACAAGATCTGTACCTAAAACTCGCAATATCCTTCTAGATTCACCTTCGGAACTAGAGTCATCACAAGCTTTTCCCCGAAGCAAATCATATAGTAGGATAAACTCCGACGATCTTGAACCCCTTAACCCATCACAGAGTCCTATTAGAGAAGCTTCACCCACCACTCCTCCTGATTTCCAGCTTCTTTATCAATTTGGCTCCTATCATCCTAGATCTGCTCAAAACCAGATCACTAGTCCAAGTTCATCCACTACACCGGTGCAAACCACTTCATTTCAGCCTACTAGTCCCCATCTTGTACACCATCCATTAGCTCCAGTCATGGTAGCCTGGTACGCGCCTTTGGTGTTACCACCACCTTTAGCTCCCCTCCCAAACAAATATCAAGACAAGATCCCTCACTTTACTGGAGAAGACACCACCACACCTCAACAGCATATAAGTAGAATGACTGATGCTTATGAATACCTAGAGGTACAAGACGATACTGTCCGAATGAGAATATTTGCCCAAAGCCTTGGTGGTGAACCCAAAGCATGGTTCAAAAGCTTAGCTCCAAACAGCATCCATAATATCCCTGAACTGCATCAAATCTTCAGAAATAGGTGGGAAATCCGAAGAAACCCCATTCAAATCCTGTCAGAATATAACAATCTAAAACGAGAAAATGGGGAAAGTGTCCAAGCTTACTGTACCAGGTTCAACAGTGTATATAACTCCCTCCCACCTCATTTCAAACCTCCACTTGGTTTAGCTTTGGCAAAATTTCTTGAGGGTTTTGATCCGGACATGACATATCATCTGAGGGATAAAGATCCACCTACCTTGGAGGAAATGCAACAAATAGCTATAAAAGCAGATGCCAACTTAGCTGAAAAGAGAGCCAAGACTAGGTCAGAGAGGAAGGTCACATATAGAGATGAGGTCTCCACTTCGTCACCTTCCCTAGATCCCAGAATAGATGACTTAGTCAAATCCATGGCTAAAATGTGGGAAAAGATAAATGAAAAATCTCCTGTTAGAGACAACCAGCCGAACCCTCCAATCAGAAACCGAAACCAAAACTTTAGGAGGGAACAGCCCCAAAACAGACCAAGGGATAATGACCAACAGATCAGGCCACCATTCAATGAAAACTATGTGGGAGAAGATGATAGAGAGACAAAACCTCTGGATGAAGGCCATCTAAATCTCGTAGGATCTGATAATGAAAGCGAGGTATACCTCACTGCAGAAGAACAAGAGCTATGTTCTCCTAATCAGGATGAGACCAACTATGAAGATCTTGACGACCCTGCCTTAGACTTTCAAAATGCCATTATAGAAGCTCACCAGCAGTATAATCTTAGAAGTAGAAAAAACCAAAACCATCCCAAAAAGAATAGCCCTGACCTTATCAAAATCCCTGATAAAACCCTAAATAAGACCATGAATAATAGCAAAATTAAGGCCCAAAGGGTTGACCAAAACAAAGGTAAGGCCATTCAGACAAGTATTAGCTCAGATATTCCTAGTACCTCGGCAAAAACCCCAAAGTTGGCTGGATCAAAAGAAGTCCCGAGCCAAAGTCAGCAAATTAAGAACATAGAAAAGGTTATGTCTGATAAAGCTGAAACAAATTTGCCCAAGCTACCCACTCCTTTTAGTTTCGAAGGGGAAGTTTCCAAAATAAAAATTACCATACCCCTTACAGAGCTAGTAACTATAGATAGGTATAGATCTCAAATTTTCAAAGTATTTGACCTAGAGAACAGAGCTGATACCTTGAATCTAACTGACGACAAACCTGAGCTTTTATTTGGCCCTAAAATAGAAGGTGAATATCAAGAAGGATCTATTTCTCCTTTCTACATAAGTTTGAACATCCAGGACAAAATATTACATAATGCCATGTTAGATTCCGGCGCCTCCCATAACCTCATGCCTAAAGCAGTCATGGAAAACTTAGGACTGGAGGTGACCCAACCTTACAAAAACTTGTATTCTTTCGACTCAAGCCAGGTCAAATGTGTAGGTTTGATAAAGAATCTAGACTTTGCCCTAACACAACTACCAGCCAAAAACTTAGTCATGGATGTGGTAGTGGCTGACATCACACCCAAGTATGAAATGCTACTTTCAAGAGCCTGGTCTGCCAAAATACAAGGTAGCCTTCAAATGGATATGTCATTCGCTACTATTCCGGTTTTCAACCAAACTAGGAGACTATACCGAGAGGCTCGCATGAAATACATGGTTAGCAACAGAAATAAGCCAAACAATACCCCCATCTATTCCATTCATTCCAATTTAGATTCTTTTATCTTATACAATGAAGGTGATATACACAAGCAGATAAAAGAAAATGAAGACATGTCCAAACCATTACGGAATAAAGAACTTGATGACCAAAGTCCCAAGAAACCTGAGAAACAGCTCAGTATCATGTATGAAAAGGAAACTCTTTGGAGTATAAGCTTTGATGGTTCTTGTGGCAAGACAAGTTCAGGAGCAGGCATCTGGATACACAATACTAAGGAAGGTCATTCTTTTAGATTAGAATTCCAATGTACAAATAACATTGCGGAATATGAAGCCCTTCTCATTGGTCTACACATGCTTAAAGACTTAGGCGCCAATAGAATAACAGCTCAAGGGGACTTAGAACTTGTAATCAGGCAAATCAAAGGTGAATATTCAGCCAAGAACCCAAGACTGAGAGAATATAGGAATGCAGCTTTGGATATCCTTAAAACTTTCGAAAAATATGAACTCACCTATATCCCTAGGATTCAAAACAATCTGGCAAATGAGCTTGCCTTCGCTGCAAGCACTAGCCAAATACCATGTATAAGTGAGCAATATGATATCCAAGTGAAACACCGCCCTACTATACCAGATAATCTTGACCATTGGCAAGTATTCCAAGATGATGATCAAATTGATGATTTCCTCCAATCTAGAAATGAGTTTGATATAATCAAAACAGACTTAGAAGATGAAGAGAGGGAACCCAACCTAGGTCAAGACCAAGAGCTAAATCCACCTTTATGGACCAATCTAAACCTGGTAGACCATCCATATGACAGGGAGATAGAAGAAGACATTGACCAAAGAGAACTTGAAGTCTTACACTGCGAAAATGACACCATACCTAGAGGGCTCGCACCTTTAGAAGAATTGTTTGACTTTAATGATGTGGCCAAAAAGCCTAAAATGGAATCTACAGAGGATGACATAGAGGAATACAACATAGGAAATCCAGAAGAGCCTAAAAACATTAAACTATCCAAAACCCTCCCGCCTGACATAAAACAAAGATACATAAATCTATTCAAATAATTTAAAGATGTGTTTGCATGGGGGTACCAAGATTTAAAATCATATGACACCAACATCATCCAACATAAAATTCCCCTCAAAGAAAATCAAAAACCTTTTAAACAAAAGTTAAGAAGGATAAACCCAGTGTTATTACCATTGGTTGAAAAGGAAATTAAAAAGATGTATGATGCCGGGATAATAGTATCTCTCCGATACTCTGAGTGGGTCTCAAATTTAGTATCGGTTAGAAAAAAGACCGGTGAAATCAGACTTTGCATAGATTTCCGAAACTTGAATAGGGCATGTCTGAAAGATAACTACCCTCTGCCCAAAATGGACCATATACTTCAGAAGGTCGTAGGCGCTAAAAGAATCTCGTTGCTTGATGGTTTTTCTGGTTATAACCAAGTATTGGTTTATCCTACCGATCAGCATAAAACAGCTTTCACCACCCCCTGGGGCACTTTTATGTACGTTAAAATGCCTTTCGGGCTAATGAATGCTGGCGCCACATTTCGAAGAGCCATGGACATAGCCTTCTCAGAAGACATAGGTGTTTTCATAGTCATATATCTTGACGATATAACAGTATATTCTAAATCTGACGAAGAACACCTAGCACACTTAAGAAAGGTTTTCAACAAATGCAGAAAGTATGGTCTATCCCTAAACCCCAAGAAAACACTCTTCGGTCTGGAAGAAGGGAAACTCCTAGGTCACATTATTTCGGAAGAAGGAATCAAAATAGACCCCCAAAGAATCGAAGGAATCCTACAGATAAGTCACCCCCGAAACATTAAAGAGTTACATTCCTTTATCGGCAAGATAAATTTCTTGAGAAGATTCATCCCCAACCTTGCTGAGCTCCTAAAAGAGATCACAAATATGTTAAGAAAGGAGGTCGGGGTTAAATGGACTATCGAAGCCAAAAAATCTTTTGAACTAATTAAAAGGGCTCTAACTGAAACACCAGTATTGATAAGCTCTGACTTCACCAAAGATTTTTACATCTTCTCATTTGCCTCAGAACATACAATAGCTGCGGTGTTGTTGCAGAAAAATGCAGCTGGGCAAGAGCAACCCATTGCCTTTTTTAGCAAATCCCTAAGAGATGCCCCCTTGAAATATAACATCATGGAGAAACAGGCATTCGCATTGGTAAAAGCATTAAAGGATTTCCGAGTTTACATTTTTCATTCTCATGTCATAGCTTTTGTTCCTAATACTGTTGTCAAGGACATTCTTAACCAAGATCCTGATGGTAAAAGGGGAAAGTGGATTGCTATCATCCTAGAATATGACTTAGAAATTAGGCCTACTAAACTAGTTAAAGGACAAGGACTCGCGAGATTAATGGCTGAAACCAACCTCCAAGCTTTAGATATAAATTTTGTCGATGCCTTAGAAGAACAAGAAGAATGCACACTTCCCCCTATCGATCAAATATTTTTGGATTCACCTTGGTATGCAAACATTCTCTATGTATTAACTTATATGAATGCTCCTCCGTCTTTATCAAAAACAAAGGCAAGATTCCTCAAACAAAAATCTTTAAAGTTTTGCATTATAGATGGTTCTCTGTATTGGAAGAATCCTACTGGTATGCTACTTAAATGTTTGCTCGAGTCTGATGCAGAAAGAATCATGCGGGAAATGCATGAAGGGGAATGTGGAGGTCATCTCTACTGGAAAACTACTGCAAACAAAATCCTTAGAGCCAGTTATTATTGGCCCACCTTGTTCCCTGATACTCACAAACTGGTCATGACCTGCCATAAATGTCAAATTTTTGATGGCAAGAAAAAGCTTCTACCTTTCCCTTTACACCCCATCATAGTTGAAGGACCCTTCCAGCAATGGGGTCTAGACTTCATTGGGGAAATTCACCCCTCCTCCTCCGCTCAACATAAATGGATCCTCACAGCCATTGATTACTTTACCAAATGGATAGAAGCCATACCATCTCGGAACGCCACCGATTCAGTCATCATCACGTTCCTAGAAACCAATATCCTATCCAGATTTGGCTGTCCCAGGAAAATCATTACAGATAACGCCGCTGCCTTCTCTTCCAAGAAAATGATAGACTTCTGTCACAAGTATCATATTTCATTAGGGCATTCCACAACCTATTACCCTCAAGTTAATGGCTTAGCCGAGTCTTCTAACAAAAGCCTAGTCAACATTATCAAAAAACTTCTGGAACAAAATCAAAAAGCATGGCATGGGAAACTAGTGCACGCCTTATGGGCTGATAGATTAACTACCAAGAAGTCCATAGGTATGTCCCCTTACCAGCTAGTCTATGGTGTTGACGCCATTTTCCCAACCTCTCTAGGAGTTCCAGTAATGAAATTACTACAAGAAGTCCAAATAGAAGAAAATGATATACAAAGGAGAGTAAATCAGACTATCCATTTAGAACAAACCAGAGAAGAAGTTTACCAAAGGGCTCAGTTAGCACAAGACAAAATAAAACAGATTTTTGACAGAAGAAATAAGGAAAATGATTTTCAAATTGGAGATAAAGTTTTAAAATGGGATTCTAGAAGAGAAGATAAAGGTAAACATGGCAAGTTTGAAAATTTATGGAAAGGGCCTTACATCATCAGCTCAGTTAGTGGAAACAATGCTTTCTTCTTACGAGAACCTGATGGGACTGAAATTTTTGGGGGTCCTGTGAATGGCAGGACATTAAAACACTATTTTTGTCAAGAACTCCATTTTTGAGTTTGAAACACTTTCAGTCATTGTGCATACCATTGTTTGAAATATTGAAAAAATAGAAAAGTCAAAAACAGTAAAAAGCAGAAAAGAGGGCAAGTGAAGATAGAACCAAGGCCCCATGTTCCAAAAAATAGTCTTTCAGAAAGCGAGCAAGTCTAAATGCCGCTACTAGTGCTTCAATGTCTTGTTCAGCTATCTAGCCTAATCATAGCTGAGCATGTTTAAATTTATTTGTTGATAAGTTAGTGAGCGCCAAGATAGTCAACATTGTGTAAGATTGACTTATCACAGAGCTTAGATTAGGGAGAGATTCTGGTTCCACATGCCTAAAACAGAACCAAAGAGAGAAGCAAGGGATGAAAAATACATTGTACATCTTAACCCCGCTTGTCTAGTTCCCCTTTGTTGCAAAATAACATTTGTGTGCAGCTTGTCTTTTATGCCGCAAATGCATGACAAATCAGACTGCCTAATCCTGATTTTATCATCTTTTAAATTTCATGTTTTAGATTAGAGAATAAAATCCTGTCAAACTGCTTAATCTTGACAGTCGATCTAGTTTTAGGTAGAGAAATGAAGGAGTTCATCAGCTTAATCTGAACTCCCGGTAGATATAAGAGTAGAAGTAGATAGTTTCATTTTGCAAAAAGAAAAATATGCATTGTCAAAAGGCTGCTAGTTCAAATGCGCCAAACAGAAGAAAAAATGCTAGGAAAGATAGTGGGTAGGTAGAAGTATCATTGATGTTAACCATGCTGACACTTTCTAGAAATAACATCAAGGAAGGGTAAATTTTGCGCCAATGGATAAGGCACTGGTCTTCATAAATCCAAAAATCTGAATTCTGGACACCTCCTGACGAGGAGCTGCCCTCCCCAAATGGAGCCACTGTTAGCCATCAGTATTTTTTGCATGTTAGTGATGACTATATCTTCAGCTGAGTTTTCTAGAAACTGATTTCCTTATGTCAATATGTCATCTAGAAAACCCTCCCAAAACTTTTTTCGCCTTTTTACCTATTCAGTCCACCCCTGGCAAAACCACAACCTCCTTGTCAACAATCCTATCTAACCTCAGCCTTATTAGTCTGCCCATCAGCTTTAAAAGGCAAATCCACATCTGTTTCAAAGGTCTCCCCTATGTTAGGAAGTGGCGTTTAGGACATTCCACCTTTGGCAATCATCAAAAAGCCAAAAAAGCCCTCATCTGCAGCAGACCTATCATGACTGATCCCTTAATTTGCAAATGAAGTTGACAAACAGCCTTAAGTCGCACCACTCATATTCCCTAGGTCTCAGCACTGCATGAAGCCCATTCTCAAGCTGACTAGTAGGTTTTTCACTGTGTTCTATGGTTCTACAAAGACAGGAAATATATTTCATATCATGGAATAAATGTTTGAGTTTACAGTTAGAGGAACAGCTGCTTCTAAGTGTATTATGAGCCTGAGATGAAGCTGCAAAACAAAGGTCACTCATCAGGACCTTACAACTCTTTCCAGCATAAAAATAACAGTAAGAAAGGGTCGCCACTGTCTCAGCAAATGGTAAATTGTCAAGGCCCAGAACCTCCTTCATTACAAGCAGAGGGTTAGGGCGCCTCCTTCATCCATAAGCAGAGGGCGCAGGCCAGTATTGACTCAGAAGGTGGCAAAGATCCAGGTTTGTCTTGAGCTGAAACAAATGAAACAAAGACTCCAGGTTTTATGAAAATGGCTAATGATCATAACAGGAATGTAGTGGAAATATGATAAACTCAAAGGAAAAGGAAGTTTGGCCTGATAAAGGAGCTCATCTCGAGCTTGCAAACCATATGGTTGTTGAACTCTAGGAGGACCTGTCATCAGTAAACATTCCAAAGCATAAGAACCATGTCTATCCACAAGATCAAATAGAATAGATGATAAATAATGCCATTACACAGGCAGGAGAAAGTGCTTGGTTTTTTCAAGGAAACACTGATCTTCATAGTCACAAAGTTTGTTTGTTAAAATAATCAATCATAAGATGCAACAAGCCAAATGTTTAATTCACCCTTAGGACAATGTAGGGAGACAGTATTACTCTGGCTAGGGTTTCTGCTGACACACAATGATGCTTGCAAGTGAACATACTTAGACCGATGTTTTCCAAGTGGTCTACTTAACATCACCTTCAGAGAAAGGCTGTCTCGAAAAAGAAATGTTAAAAAACCTTCAAACACCTTATCTAATGAAGAGCCTCCTCCATATATGAGTAGAGGGCCAAAGCTACTGCAGGTTGCTGAAACTGATTGATATAAGAGAACAGTGGAAGGATACCAAAGACTCAATCAAGGTCATTGCACAGATAAAAGACAGTACTGATGATGTAAGGGTATTGATACTCCTATTTCAAGAACTATCTGTCAGAAAGTACATCTAGAGGAAAGGAGAAGGTATTGAACATATTGTATGCTATCAATGCCAAAGGAGCAGTTGATTTAAAAAGAGTTAAAAGCATTCCATGATCACCTGCCCAGAAATCTAAGGAAATCCCTTCTGAGTAAACAGAAAAGTCTAATGTAAAAAGATGCAACCTAAAAAGTATATTTTCAGTCCAAAGAAAAACTTGTGAATCACCTGGAAGAAGCAATTTATCACTGGGAAAGTAAAACAGTGGCCAAGGTTAAGTCATAGAATGCATGATGACAGCTATACAATGCTGTGAATAGACAAAGAGGCAGTTTGATAAATGGTCATTTTTTGAGTTTAAAGGCAAGTGCATTCCTCCCAACATTCAAAAGATAGATATGTCATCAGTAAGGTACCTTCAAGTAGGAAGTTGTTTGAAACAAAAAGAAGGCGCCTTTTGAAATTGAGAAGCCATATGTAAATCCAAGTTGGGTCAGTAAACTTGGTGCCTTTTGTGTTCAAAGTTGGAGAAGCTGTCAAAGGCTAAAGCACTGTAAAGATAGATTTCCATAACCAGCCTTGTCCTTCAAAGAAAAAGCAGTGTCCAGCTCGGGTCAGAGTTATTGTTCAAGTCTACATATGCAAAATGAAATACCCACGAGTTTGAAAAACAAAATGATTTCCAAAAGCCTCCGTTACGTTTCCAACGAGGTAACCGTTGACAAGGAGTTTGAAAATAACATAAAGGTTTAAGTGAGTGGAGGAATGTCATTTTCAAAAGCTTCCGACGTTTTGTATACTGTCACTCTAATAGTTTCGGGTCATCGGGCGAAGTTGTTAAAGCTGTTTTAGGGCGGCGCGAGCGGGCTGGAATGTGGCGCGACGTGCACAGGCGTCGTTTTGTAAGGTTTCCTTCTTCGGCGGACGGGCCTGTAGGTGGGCGCGACGTGCCTGTAGGTGGCCGCCCGACCACCCGACAGGTCGACCCGACAGGCCCGACAAGAGTTTCCTCTGCGCGACGGGTTTGTTATCAAGGTTGCCGCGCGTATTTTTCAAGCTGTCCAAGGTTTCTTACCTCCTTTCAAGCAAACATCCATCAAATTTGAGGTATTTTTATGAACTCCCATCGATTTCAAGGTGTTATTAAGTGACCAAAATGTTTGACAAACCCAGACCTTGCCATTAATGCTAAAAACAAGGGCAGTTTTCTACACAGTGAGAGGAGGTAATTGAAATACGGATTTTTATGGTTGGAAACCAGTTTGTGTCGTTTTCAAATCATTGTATTTATTGAAGGCAGAGGTATACAAGTGATGTTTGATTTCATAAAACTTCACAAGAAAAGTGTCCCTCATAAAAGCACTGTGTATTGTTAACCTAGGTTTGCCCTTTTTCTTCACCTCATTATCATGTTGAAAAGCTTATTGACAGAGAGTTTTCTGTGGGTGAATGTTACATTGAGGGGCAGATTTAATTAATGTCTTTCTAGCTCTAGAGGCAGAAGTGTAAAAGCAGTTTTTGTTCTCTTAAAACTTCACAAAGAAAGGGGCCTTTTTCTGAAGAACAGTTTGTTAGTGTTTGAAATTTTACATTAAAACAGAGGTGCAGGTATTTGGGTGGCTCTCTTAAAACTCACAAGCAAAAAAGGGTGTTTTCTAAAAACCATAGTACATTGATATATCACCTAGCATAGCTCTGCTTTTTCTTCCACTGAATGGTGTCATTTTGAAGAACTGTGGTTGTGATATGTTTCGAGGGAAAGTCATTTCTAAAGAGCAGGGTACCAAAACACTTATCACAACAACTCTTTTCTAGAGATCTGCCCCTATTTCACTGTTTTTCACTATTGAAGGTTAGTTGACAGAGAACTTCCAAAGATGACAGCATGGTAAAGGACAGAGGTGGTTGATGTTGGATTTTGACATCAAAGGCAGGGTACAGATGTATGGATGGACTTTTTAAACTCACAGAGCAGAGAGTTTGTTTCCTAAAAACACTGTTACACTTATTTTACACCTAAACTAAGCCTGCCTTTTCATTACACTACATTATATCATTCTGAAGATTGTTGGACAGAGTTTTCTGAAGGTGAAACAGGGTATTTTGTTGATGATTGGGCATTTGTTGATGATTGGGCATTTATTGATGATCAAGTTTACATTAAGAGCAGAGTTATAAAGGCAGTGATTGAATTCTCAAAAAGTCACAAGTGAAAGGTTTTTCCCTTAACACAGTGGGCTAATTTTTCACCTAACCACAGGGTCTCTTTTCTTTTCCCACTGTGTGGTATCCACAGAAGTCTGCTAACAGGGGCATGTTTCAAGGTAAATGACCTAAAAGAGCAGGGTTATAATTTTTGAAGTTTGTTTTCAAAGACAAAAATACAAGTGCAAGCAGGCCTCTAGCAAAGTCACCAGAGGGGTGATTGTTTCAAGACTGTGCACAGAAAATCTACAAAGCAGTTTCTCCCACATAGTACCATTGTTAAGAAGGTTACATAGCTGAAGTATAACCAGATTTGAAGAACTGTTGTTAATAAGTGTTGAGGGGGGCTTATTCAAGGAAGCATTGTTGCATCTTATTCAAATCCACAGTGTCCATATCTGTCCAAATAGTATAGTGGCCATTTTCAATCCAGCAGGGCATTGTTCATAAAAGGCAGTTGGTTTCTTCCAAAGCATAGTTAGGTCAAAATGCCTCCAAAGCAAGACAACAGGAGCAACATGACAGTGGTGAAGATCAGCAGAAGCAGGAACTAGAGGAGGATAGTGCTGAACAGCAGCAGCTCAGCAGTTTGAGCAACAACATAAGGATGATGATCAAGAACAGCAGTTTTAAGGAGCGCCCGACACGGAAAGAGAAGAAAGACATATCAGCCCTTGATATTTTGGCATCAAATTCGGAGCATGTTGCTATGGACCCTTGAGGGTCATGCATGCCAATTTTGGGCCTATTTCGGCAACTTTTTGTTTTTCGGCATTTTTTGGGTTTTTGGCCAAAAACCCATAAATTCGCCATGTCAGTTTGATGAGTTGTCAAGGGAGGAGGATGATACCGATGGATGCCATAATTCCATGAGCAGGTCTCCAGCGATTTTCAGGGCATTTGAAGATCATTCGCCCCCTCAAATTGGCGAAAAACAGCCTCATTTTGCATGTTCTGCCCGCCATATCAGCAGCCTGCTATTTTCTGGGTTTTTGCACACAGGTACAATTTTGAGGGACTTTCAGAGATCAGATTGAGGTGATTCCACTTGCGTTGGAAAGCAGACACAGAGAGCTTTCCAACGAGCTATCATGAGCCTCATTTCGACATCGGGAAGGCTGCCATTTGCATCCAGCAAGTCAGGGGACCTTTTTCAGGCATAAATATGAAGTATTTTTGTAATTTTTGAACTCCAAAAATCTGCTTTTCCCAAATGTGCGTTAAGCTATTTTTATCATGGGGAAATCATGTAAAGTCAATATAATTTCCGTTTTTAGCAGTTTTTTAGATATTTTATGGGATATTTGTGCCTTGGGCTTTGCAAAGCCTCAAGGACAAGTTTAGATATTTTGACTTGGCCAATGGGATAGCTAGTTGCTCCATGAGGTTTTCCTCCCTCAAGCCTATTTATTCCATGGTTCTCTTTGTAAATCAGAGGCTGAACTTGAGAGAAAAATTAATGCATTGGTCATATGAGCTTTGAAGAATACATTTGAGTTATGATGTTTGGATTGCCTCTTGGATGCTTTTGAGGAATGTTGAAGGCTTGTTGATGGATTCCTTGACATGGTAGAATGGTATAGTGCTTCTTAATGTTGTTTTGTCTTCTAGTTTTCACTCATATTTCATTTTTCTTGCTGCTATAGATCAGTAAAGATTGATTTTGAGACATGCCCATGGAGGCACCTCAAAATCCCTGAATCTTCATAGCTTGATGTTTTCTTCTCCCTTAGTTATGCTAAAGAATTCTTAGCTGCTATTTAGTAACCTAAGGTATTGTTGCTAAGTTTTATTCATCAGTTCCATGTATGTTGAGTAGGATGTATGGTTTGCCCTACCTACCTATCAGCTGCCCATAGTTCTGTCCATAAAACTTTCTCTTTGACTGATTTGTTGATCATTTTTTTGAACCAAGGAGGCCTAGTCCCGATCTAGCCCTTTGCCTAAAACTATGAAAACTTATTTGTCCAAGTGCCCAATGACTTAGAGACTATGTTTAGGCGTTCCGGCATAGTTTATGAGTTGTTAGTTTGTCTCATGTGTTTTCCCCAAATTCTGATAGCCATTTCCCGAAGTTAGAGGGTCTTATACCTCTATGTATGGCTGGAATGTTTGATTTCTATGTATTGATTAGCTTATAGTTATTCCTAGCATGATTAATGGCTTGCTATTACATGTTTATGTATGCTATTAACTAGTTTGCACTTGAAATCCCTTGTCTTTCACCAACTTATTGTTCATTTAATCCATTTTTCCCAGAGATCCCTTCTATTGTGAATCAAATCGGCCCTACAGCAGCTTCACATCATCACCTCATAAGCTTCCTTGACCTGTTTGACCCCATAGCCCAATTTATCTACATCTTGTCATCCAGTTTATGTATTTGATCAGTTTCATTCCTCACAAACTTAAAAAACCAAAAAACTAAAAACATACTTCATAACTAGCCTAATATCAAAACACTGCAAGTAAACACACCGACATCTTCTACACATATAGAGAGAGCCCTCTCTGAGTCCAGGAAGGCTAGGTCCTTGGGCTCCAAAGCTTGGTTTGATGTTACATCGTCATTTGGCTAGCCAATCGGCCAAATCACGGGACTCTACTTCCTTGACCTGTTTGACCCCATATCCCAATTTATCTACATCTTGTCATCCAGTTTATGTATTTGATCAGTTTCATTCCTCACAAACTTAAAAAACCAAAAAATCAAAAACTTACTTCATAACTAGCCTAAAATCAGAACACAAATAAGCAAACACACAGATATCCCTTACACATATAGAGAGAGCCCTCTCTGAGTCCAGGAAGGCTAGGTCCTTGGGCTCCAAAGCTTGGTTTGATGTTACATCGTCATTTGGCTAGCCAATCGGCCAAATCACGGGACTCTAACAGAAGGCTTCTTGGGTTAAAAGGTTGTAAGGAGTGAAGTGAGGGAAAATATGAGAAAATGAAGGCAATATGGAAGTCTCCAAAGGTATATTCAATGTTTTTAGAGGCTTGATTGATGCCACTCACCCCCCCTTTGGTATATATAACAATTTCCTCTTTCCAACCCTAAACAAAAAATATTTTTAGAAATTGATTGTACAACAGCTTAGGGGTTGGTTCATTCGAGACCTTCAATATGATTTTTCTTAGAAAAATTGGAGTTTTTAGGAGGTAAACAAATCACCAACCTTGTTCTCGTCCTTTGCCGAGACTTTGAGGGTGAGGAAAAACTAAAATTTTGACTCCCTTTAGCATTTGAAGAGGAGCTATGTCTGTGCGTAACAGCCAGGAGCATAACGCCAGGAGGAGCGTAACACCAAGAGCATAACACCAGGAGTGTAACACTAAGAGCATAACACCAGGGCATAACACCGAGAGCGTAACACCAGGGGCGTAACACCGAGAGTGTAACACCAGGGTGTAACACCAAGAGTGTAACACCAGGGCGTAACACTTGAGTAGGGTCCTGTCGGGATCTGTGCGTAACACTGCAGGGGCATAACACCTGAGTCTGGGCGCTGTCGGGATCTGTGCGTTACACTGCGCCAGGTGCGTAACAACGGATGTTGGGTGCATAACGCAATGTTAAATAACACTACGACCACCCCTCCTATGCATAACACTGCAAGCCAGGCGCGTAGAAGTGACCCAGGAACGTAACACCTGCAAAATTGCCCAATTCGCTCAGAAAATGACACAATCTCTTCTCAACGACTCTTTGTGGCTTTGGAGATGACAAATGGTGCAGGGGTAGTACGCTGAAGGCCTTTATATTTGATTTGAAAAAGAAATTTAAAAAGATCAAACCCACTTTGATATTTTTTTTTGTTTATTTACCTTTTCTCACTGTGCCTTTTTGTTGGCAATATGATGCAGAGTGTTGTCCTTGATGGCAACCCACTTGATAAAGTTGATGGCAACTTGGTGAAAAGAGATTGTTTATATAATGCAATGTGTTGTCCTTGATGGCAACCTACTTGATGAAGATGTTCTTGATGGAAGCTCATTTGATGAGTTGCCTATGATAAGCAACCTACTTGATGAAGATGTTCGATGGAAGCTTACTTGATGAGTTGCCTATGATAAGCAACTCATGTGTCAAAGATGTAAGAATGATGTATCTACAGATCAGTTCAGATGTGACAGAGAAAATAATTCCAGTAAGTACCAGAAAAATGATAAATATAATATGTCACAATGTATACGCTACTTTTGTGAAGGCAACCCATGTATACATACAATGTATACGCTACTTTTGTGAAGGGAACTCAGGTATACATTCAGGGTTAGCATATATGCAGTTTTTATGAGGCGAAGTTGCGTATATACACGGAAGCGAATGCTCCAAGTCGTGTATGCCCATTTGCGCTCTAAAATTATGATACCAAGGGGCATTACCATGGTATTGGCCCATTGTATTGAGAGCTGGATTATCTAATTGATCCCGTCCAGGAATACCATCGGAGGTTGAGTGGTTTTGACTCATGGTATTGAAAAAGGCTAATCTATATAAGGAGAAGAAGATCCTTGTGCAAGGGGTATGTGTCTGGGCTTTAATGAATACTTCACTCTGGAGTATATCTGCATGGTTAAATTCTACTCTTAATTGATAGACCTGAATCTATGATGCATCTATGAACATAATGAAGGTTCAAGATCTCTAGATCTTGAAATGGTAAATCTCTTGGATGATCTGAAAAGAAGTGATGAAGACCTGGTGAAAATCAGTTGAAGAAGTCGAATAAATCTGGGTAAGTTCATAGATCTGATCTTTTGTGCAAAGTTTATCTTTTAGAGATCCATACGCAGGTTGGTTTCGTGAAAAGCGCGTGTATACGCGGCTCTGTTCAGGGAAAGGCGCGTATATGCAGTTAGAATTTATTTGAAAATTTTACTGAAGTATACGTGGGTTCGTCTTATGAAACACGCGCACATACGCGGGTCTCTTATACTAAAAGCGCGTATTGAATCTGAATTAATGGGGTCTCAAAGTTGAAAGTGTTTCTGAATGTCTATTCTGAGGTCTGGGTTAACTCTGATATTCTGCTTACAGTGGGTTCACTGTTCTGTTTGTAGCATTGGGCAAAGTATGTTTGTTGAAGAGTGAAGGGTTGTGTTGGAGCTGTTGGATCCAGTTTGAAAATTGATGAAACGTGGTCTGCAATGGATCTGAGGGTTGAAGCCTTCAATCTGAAAGTAGAAGCTTTCTGCCAGCAGAGGTTGGTGCTAAGATCAAGGGAAGTAGTTCCCTTCTAGGTGAGGCTGGTAAACAAAGAGCAAGGGGTTGTTGCTCCCTTCCAGGTGAGGCTGGTAAACGAGAGAAGGTTGTAACCTTCTGCAGGTGGGTGCCTGCGTGCTGGTATAAGTCTGCACCAGTACATGATTGTAATATGTTTTCTCTATAATAAACTATTGAAGGTCGAGACAACGGCAGCGGTGGTTTTCTCCCGACTCGGGTTTCCACCTAAAAATCATGGTGTTCATGTGTGATGCTTTTGTGTGATGTTTCATTCTATTATTATTGCACATGTCTACTGCTATATAAACATCTGATGAATGAATAAATGCAAGGATCTAAGTGAAGAATTGATTGTTTATTAATATCTCTGTGAATACGCGAGTTCTGTAAAGGGTATCCACGTATATACGCGAGTCTGTTTCATTGAAGTAGCGTATGGGTTATTAAAGAATGAAAAAGAAAAAATATGTGAGTAAATCCTAAATACTGATTCACCTCCCCCTCTCAGTATTTTTCCAACAATTGGTATCGGAGCAGGTCCTTCTGAAAAAGCTTAACCGCTAGAAGGAAGATCAAGCAAGATGAGCAATCACAAGGGAACAGCATCTATCAAACCTCTGCTTTTCAACGGAAGCAATTTAATCTTCTGGAAAATAAGGATGAGATCATATCTTCAGTCTATGGGAGCAGATATATGGGCCATTGTTGAACAAGGATATCAATATCCAGCTGCTACACCAACAGATCCAACTGAAAGAAAGAATTATGAATCAAATGCAAAAGCGGTCAATGCTATAACTAGAAGTCTAACTGAAGCATAATTTGTCAAATTCATGTAGCTAAATACAGCAAAGGAGATATGGGACAAAATCATCCTAAGCTATGAAGGTGATGCAAAGGTAAAAAGTGCAAAACTTCAATCTCTCAGAATTGAGTATGAAAATTTAAAAATGCATAGTGATGAGAATATTGCTGGTTTCTTTTTACGTGTTGATGATGTTGTAAACCGTATGAGAAATCTGGGAGAAACATTAACCGAATCCACTTTGGTTGAGAAAATTTTGAGATCACTAACGGCCAAGTTTGAGTCAAAAGTTTATGCTCTTGAAGAAAAACAGGACCTTCAAAATCTTACTATGGTGCAACTTCATGGAATATTGATTGCATACGAAATGAGGAGAGGAGGACCATCTGAAGTCAAAGAAGCTGTTTTTAAAGCTTCTACAAAAGGGAAAGAAGTTAAAAAACCAGAAGGGTCAGGATATATCTCAGAAGAAGATGAGGCAAACTTTGTGAGAAAACTCCAACTAGGAACTGGAAGATTCAAAGGTAAGCTTCCTTTCAAATGTTTTAATTGTTGAAGAGTTGGTCATTATGCTGCAAAATGTCCTTATAAAGAAACATCTACTAAAGAGAAAGAAGTAGCAAGAAGAAATAAGAACCAGTCTAGCACTAAGAAAAGCTACTATACAAATGAAGACAGTGATGGGTTATCTGACAGTGAGGAAGAATGTGAACAAGATCTTAGACTTCTCATGGCATTTGAAAATAATTCTAGAGACGATAAGGATGCTCTAGATGACAATGATTTTCTTGATCAAAAAAATCAACTCAAAATATGCTTGGAAGAAAGTAAAATAATCATAGAGACTCTGAAAAGGCAGAATGAAGAAGCAAAGAAACATAATGAAAAATTAGAATGTGAAGTAGTAAGTCTAAGAAAAGAACTTGAGAATGTAAAGACTCTAAATCTTAGATTTGATAAAGGATCTGAAACCTTAGATGAGATTATCAAGGTTCAATGATCTCCTCTGATTAAGATAGGTCTTGGATATACCAGAGAATCCTCTCAGGCTTCAGCACCAAATTATCTAAAAGCAGCTACAACTAGTTTACTTCATTCAGCCACTCAACAAGGGAATAAATATTCTTCACAGGTAAAGCATGATCATCACAATACAAGGAACACTAATAGGGATATCTCTCAAGAAAGCAACAATCAACAGGTAAATTCAAATAGAAGATTTCATGATCGCAGAAATTTCTACTTCAATGGAAAATGTTTCTCATGTCACAATTTTGGTCATAAAGCTGTTCAATGTGTTGCATATAAAACCATCATGACAAGAGAAGCAAGAAAGAAAAGGATGGATATTGATCCAAAAGGGAACACCTATAACAACTTTTCTCCTCTTCAAAATGAAGTTGAATGTGCTTATTGCAATAACTTTGGTCATGAAGAATCTGAATGCAGGAGCAAAGTCCAACCAAAACAACATTTTCCTTCAAGTTCCAAAGTATGGAAAAAGAAGGAATTACAGGTAGAAAATTGTGGGATAGCGTTATTTGCAGAAGGTGAAGAAAATCAATGGTACATTGATAGTGGGTGCTCAAGACACATGATAGGTGACAAAAGAAAAATTCTTTCATATAATGCTCTAGAAAAGGAAAAGAAAGTTACATTTGGAAATGATAATCCTACTGTAATTAAAGGAAAAGGGTCCGTGTTTCTAAAAGAAAAGGTGAAGGCTAATGATGTTATGTATGTGGATGGATTAAGGCATAACCTGTTAAGTGTAAGTCAAATGTGTGATCAAGGTACAGAAGTTGTCTTCAGTTCAAAAGAATGTGTGGTTCATGATCTGGATACAAGTAGAACTATTATAAAAGGGAAAAGGACTCCAAGCAACTTGTATGTATTGAAGAACTGCAAAGATCAATGTTACTTGAGCAAATCTTCAGAAAATTGGCTATGGCATAGAAGACTGGGGCATCTAAGCTTCTCTCAAATCAACAAAGCAAGCAGACTTCAAGCTATTCGTGGTCTTCCCAATATTACTCTACCAGAGAGTATCATATGCAAATCCTGCCAGTTTGGTAAGCAGACCAGAGTACAATTTAATGCCAAAGAAGGATCATCAAGTAGGCCTCTTGAACTTGTTCATACTGAAATTTGTGGACCTATGAGGAAAAAGTCACCACATGGAGAAGAATACTATATCTTATTTATTGATGATTTCTCTAGAATGTGTTGGATTGGGTTGCTTAAACAGAAAGATGAAGCATTTGAGAAATTTCAGATCTTCAAAGCACTGGTTGAAAATGAATTAGATCTAAAAATCAAATGTCTTAGATCTGATTGAGGAGGAGAATATACATCAAATGAATTCTTTGAATTTTGTGAACAACATGGCATAAAGAGACAGTTCTCTGTAGCAGGCACTCCACAACAAAATGGCGTAGCAGAAAGAATGAATAGAACAATTCAACAAATGGCTAGAGCTATGCTAGATGATTCCGGAACTCCTGACATGTTCTGGGGAGAAGCAGCACATACAGCAGCAAATATTCTCAACAAGGCACATGTTCGGGTAAATAGTGACAAAACTCCATATGAACTCTGGTATGGTAATTCTCCCCCTGTAAAGCATTTTAGAATTTTTGGAAGTAAATGCTTTATAAAAAATAATGATGAAAATCTTGGCAAGTTTGAACCTAGATCAAATGAAGGGATACTTCTTGGTTATTCATCTACAAGCAGAGCATACAAATGTTACAATAAAAGGCTTCGAAATATTGTTGAATGTATTGATGTTGTCATTGATGAGTCTCCTACAGCTCCTAAAGAAGAAACACAAGCAACAGAAGAAGATGATGGTGAATTTTGTCCTTCTACATCAAATGGAAATGATATAGACAGTGGATCCAATGAACAACCTGAAGATGAATTATCAGAGAAAGCTCCATCCAGATATGTTCAAAAGAATCATCCTGAATCTCAAATTTTGGGAAACAAGGAATCAGGTGTACAAAAAAGGAGGACTCTTGTGGGATCTTCTAGCTATTTGGCATTCCTGTCCACAATTTAACCCCAAAATGTCAATCAAGCTAGCAAAGATGAATGTTGGATTCAAGCCATGAATGAAGAGCTTGATCAAATTGAAAAGAATCACACTTGGGAATTGGTACCAAGACCACATGATAAAAATGTCATTGGAACCAAATGCATATTCAAGAACAAGTTAAATGAAAATGGGGATGTTATAAGAAACAAAGCCAGATTGGTTTGCAAAGGGTACACTCAACAAGAAGGTATAGACTTTGAAGAAACTTTTGCTCCTGTAGCTAGACTTGAAGCTATAAGAATGTTTCTTGCTTTTTCAAGTTCTCAACAAATCAAAGTCTATCAAATGGATGTCAAATCTGCTTTCCTCAATGGTGATCTTGAAGAAGAAGTTTATATAGAACAACCAGAGGGATTCATTTTTGGAAATGATAAGAATCTTGTTTGTAAACTTAAAAAGGCTCTATATGGTCTCAAACAAGCTCCGAGGGCATGGTACTATCGTCTTGACAAATATCTCCATCAACAAGGATTTTCAAAGGGGTCTGCTGATAGCAACTTATACACAAAAATTGAACATGACAAACTTTTGATTGTAATTGTATATGTTGATGATATCATTTTTGGGAGTAATGAAGAATCCTTGAGTCAAAAATTTGCTTCTGTTATGCAGCAAGAATTTGAGATGACTTTACTTGAGGAACTAACATTCTTTCTTGGCTTGCAAGTGCATCAAACTACAGATGGTATATTCCTATCACAAGAAAAATATCTTAAGAAAATTTTGAAGAAGTATGGCATGGAAGAATGCAAGCCTGTAAGTACACCAATGATAACCGGATGCAATCTCAGTTCTCATGATGATTCTCCCATGGTGAATCAACCAGAATACAGATCAATGATAGGAAGTCTACTTTATCTCACCGGGACTAGACCAGACATTATGCATGCTATTGGGATTGTTGGACAATTCCAAGCTAATCCAAAAGAGTCTCATCTTCAGGCTGTCAAAAGAATATTCAAATATCTGCAAGGAACTCAAGACTTTGGACTATGGTATCCAAAGAATGCTGATCTTACTCTTCATGCTTACTCTGATGCAGATTGGGCTGGGAATGTTGATAATCGAAAAAGCACAAGTGGTGGTGCATTCTATATGGGGCCTCGGTTGGTATCTTGGTTCAGTAAGAAGAAAAGTTATATTGCCTTATCTACTGCTGAAGCAGAATATGTGGCTGTCGCATCTTGTTGCACTCAACTCCTTTGGATGATGCAAACCTTGGGAGATTTTCAAATCAAATGTACTTCTCCTATCTCCATCATGTGTGATAATACAAGTGCCATCAGTATCTCAAAGAATCCTGTTATGCATTCGAAGACCAAGCACATTCCCATCAAGTATCACTTCTTACGTGAACAAGTGCTTGAACAAAAGGTGAAGTTGGAGTATGTTCCCTCCAAAGAACAAATTGATGATATCTTTACCAAACCTCTGCCCAGAGAAGCATTCGAATATCTCAGATAGAATTTGGGTGTTGTCTCTGCCTCTTAGAAGATCAGATCTGATTAAATTCAGAAGATTAAATTGTATACGCGGGTTTAATGAACTAAAGTCGCATTTACACGCGAGTTACTGCAGACACAGTCGCATATGCATTGATGATAAGAAAATTAATATGGCAGCTGAAGATCAGGAGTACCAGTTCAGGGGGAGCATCAGTCTGACTACTGATGATTGTATTATTGACACTATTGCACAAGCTAAGGAGGAGCCTTGGTCATTTGGAAAGGATGCATTGGATGCAAAGTTTCAAGGGGAGAATTAGTCTTGCTGTGTATAATGAATTGTTGGCATTATGATGGTTCTGAAATATGATCTCTCTCTTGAGGTCTTTCTAGTATTAGTCATGTAAAGTCATATTTGTAACTTGATGAATAAGTCTTGTTGAGACCCATGATGTACAATTGTAATATTTATTCATGTAAGAACTTGTTATTTGTAAACCCACTTGGTTGGGTAGTTGAGTCAGATTTGTAAACCCTCTTGGTTGGGTAGTTGAGTTGAAATATGTAAACCCACTTGGTTGGGTATTTGAGTCTCTTATGTAAATTCACTTGGTTGGATCTTTGATGTAAGTATGAGTCCTTGGTGATAGGAAGTTCATAGAGTCAAGTACTTCATTGTAAAATATGTTTGAAGATGCAGCATGAACTCAGGGGGAGCATGATCCCTTCAGTACACTTCAGATCTGCAAAGCACTTCCTTCTTTTGATCTGCCCTTTTCCCTTGATGTCAAAGGGGGAGAGTGACATGGTGTTTGAATAAGGGAAGAATATCATGATGCTTAATGTATCTAAGTGACATGGTGTTTGAATAAGGGAATAATATCATGATGCTTAATGTATCTATCTCCTGTGGTGATCAAACACCATCGTGGTTGCCATCAAGTCCAAAGGGGGAGATTTTTGGCAATATGATGCAGAGTGTTGTCCTTGATGGCAACCCACTTGATAAAGTTGATGGCAACTTGGTGAAAAGAGATTGTTGGCTATATAATGCAATGTGTTGTCCTTGATGGCAACCTACTTGATGAAGATGTTCTTGATGGAAGCCTACTTGATGAGTTGCCTATGATAAGCAACCTACTTGATGAAGATGTTCTTGATGGAAGCCTACTTGATGAGTTGCCTATGATAAGAAACCTATGTGTCAAAGATGTAAGAATGATGTATCTACAGATCAGTTCAGATGTGACAGAGAAAAGAATTCCAGTAAGTACCACAAAAATGATAAATATAATATGTCACAATGTATACGCTACTTTTGTGAAGGAAACCTGCGTATACATACAATGTATACGCTACTTTTGTGAAGGGAACCCGTGTATACATACAATGTATAGGCTACTTTTGCGAAGGGAACCCGCGTATACATTCAGGGTTAGCATATACGCAGTTTTTATGAGGCGAAGTTGCGTATATACGCGGAAGCGAACGCTCCAAGTCGCGTATGCCCTTTTGCGCTCTAAAATTATGATACCAAGGGGCATTACCATGGTATTAGCCCATTGTATTGAGCGCTGGATTATCTAATTGATCCCGTCCAGGAATACCATCGGAGGTTGAGTGGTTTTGACTCATGGTATTGCAAAAGGGTAATCTATATAAGGAGAAGAAGATCATTGTGCAAGGGGTATGTGTCTGGGCTTTAATGAATACTTCACTCTGGAGTATATCTGCATGGTTAAATTCTACTCTTAATTGATAGACATGAATCTATGATGCATCTATGAACATAATGAAGGTTCAAGATCTCTAGATCTTGAAATGGTGAATCTCTTGGATGATCTGAAAAGAAGTGATGAAGACCTGGCGCAAATCCGTTGAAGAAGTCGAAGAAATCTGGGTAAGTTCATAGATCTGATCTGTTGTGAAAATTTTATCTTTTGGAGATCCATACGCAGGTTGGTTTCGTGAAAAGCGAGTGTATACACGGCTCTGTTCAGGGAAAGGCGCGTATATGCAGTTAGAATTTATTTGAAAAATTTACTGAAGTATACGCGGGTTCGTCTTATGAAACACACGTACATACGCGGGTCTGTTATACTAAAAGCGTGTATTGAATCTGAATTAATGGGGTCTCAAAGTTGAAAGTGTTTCTGAATGTCTATTCTGAGGTCTGGGTTAACTCTGATATTCTGGTTACAGTGGGTTCATTGTTCTGTTTGCAGCATTGGGCAAAGTATGTTTGTTGAAGAGTGAAGGGTTGTGTTGGAGCTGTTGGATCCAGTTTGAAAATTGATGAAACGTGGTCTGCAGTGGATCTGAGGGTTGAAGCCTTCAGTCTAAAATTAGAAGCTTTCTGCCAGCAGAGGCTGGTGCTAAGATCAAGGGAAGTAGTTCCGTTCTAGGTGAGGCTGGTAAACAAAGAGCAGGGGGTTGTTGCTCCCTTCCAGGTGAGGCTGGTAAACGAGAGAAGGTTGTAACCTTCTGCAGGTGGGTGCCTGTGTGCTGGTATAAGTCTGCAGCAGTACATGATTGTAAGATGTTTTCTCTATAATAAACTATTGAAGGCTGAGACAACGGCAGCGGTGGTTTTCTCCCGAGTTGGGTTTCCACCTAAAAATCATGGTGTTCATGTGTGATGCTTTTGTGTGATGTTTCATTCTGTTATTACTGCACATGTCTACTGCTATATAAACATCTGATGAGTGAATAAATGCAAGGATCTAAGTGAAGAATTGATTGTTTATTAATATCTCTGTGAATACGCGAGTTCTGTAAAGGGTATCCGCGTATATACGCGAGTCTGTTTCATTGAAGTAGCGTATGGGTTATTAAAGAATGAAAAAGAAAAAAGATGTGAGTAAATCCTAAATACTGATTTACCCCCCCCCCTCTCAGTATTTTTCCAACACTTTTTGACTGTTTGGTGTTGCAGGTGGCGTGTTTGATTTACAAAGTTGCCTTTCTCTGTTTTCTGGGGGCCTCTCAAGTTTCTGTTTAATCTTGCAAATCTACTTGAATATATCAAGACTACTCCTATCCACTTTTTGAAAGAAAAGGAAATTGTCCTTGGATTTTTTATCATTTTGTACAAACAACAAACCTATCCCCTTTTTTTCCATTTCTCCCTTTTAAACTGATATCCTTTGTATGCCCTCTACTGTTACGAAGGAGGCTTTATCACCTTCAATTGAATTGTCTTGCCAATATGTGCAAACTCTTAGGTTCTTAGGGCTTTTTAGAAAGGACAAGGAGTGTTGCTAAGTTTCTCTGCAACCTCTCAAAACTTACTCATTACTTTGCAACAATATTCAATGTGCATTTGATTGCAGTTTAAGTGGCTTTTGTCCTTTGTGGGCTTTGTGATGGTTTCTTGCCTATCACCAATGTTTTGTTCAAAAACCATAAAGAAACCCTGCTGATCTTTTAAACAGAGGCCTGCTACCTTTTTCTCACTTGTGGATGTCTCCTAGTGAAAATTGCATCCCATTACTTTACCTCTCCTTTTGCTGATGGCAACCCTGGTCATTTGTTTGCAAAAATATGAACAAGGGAAACTATCCCTTGTAATATTTGTGTTTTAAGATAAAGAGGCTTTTCTTGCATGATTGTTAAACAATCTTGGGAAAAATTGCTTGATTTTATTCTTCTTTGAACAAAATTTCTTCATATAGGAAATCATTGTTTGTAGGGCACCAAATCCATCCTATGACTGAGTGAAACCTTACGTGACCTAATAGGGATTTCTTGGATTTGGACTTTGGACTGAGATCTAGATTTAGGGTTCAAAAGTGTAAGATAGTATCCATGCCAAGCTCTTTGTATTTGAAAACCTAAGGTCCAACATACTTGACTATCCAAAGGGCCTGCAAAGACAATCAGTGTTTGAGAATATTATGGAAGAGGCAGCAAGGTTATTTGATTGGTAGGTTTAGGTAGTAGTGGGAAATTTTGGAGGTGATCAAACATAGGTTTTGGGCCAAATGGCAAGACAAGGTGAAAAAATAGGTGACAAGTTAGGGTTAAAACAAATGGCTTGAGCCCATGATGGGTCTTCCGGGAGTGGTGGGCCAGTCATGACTAGTTAGGATGATAAAATAGTGAAAGTTTTATCTTAGGATAATGAAGGCAGTGAGATTTCTAGAACTCACAAGGTTTATGAATTTTGTTTCTAGAAATCTAGGACCGCTACTTAGTCATCTTCAGATAGTGGAAATTATGGATGACTAACAGTGGCTCCACTTGGGGAGGGCAGCTCCTTCTCAGGAGGTGTCCAAAACTTCATATTTTTCTAGCTTTTGGAGGCCAGTGCCTTTTCCATTGGGTAGATGTGCCCTTTCTTCATTTGTTGATGTTTGTTTTGAGTCTATAATCTTTGAGATCTAAAAATACATGATTTATATCAAAATCATTTCTACCTACCCAATCTACTTGCCTAACATTTTTTTCTTCCTTGGGTGCACTTGAAATGGAAAACCCTTGACATTTCTCTTTTTGGAAACAAAAAAAAAAACTATCTAATTGTACCCTAATTTCTCCCACGAGTTTAGATTAGGCTAATGAACTATTTTTATTTTCTACCTAATCTACTCATCTGTCAAGGTTAAGCTGTTTAGAAAACTTTATTTCTCTATCCTACTAACATGAAATTGGAAGCATGGTAAATCAGGATTAGGCAATTTGACTCACCATGAGTTGTGGCATTGAAACGAGCTGCATAGAAGTGTTATTTTTGTATAGAAAAGGCTTAGGAAACATGAGGGAAATATATGTCATTTGTTTAACATTCCCATTTTCCTCTTTGGTTCAGATTTGGGCATGTGGAACCAGCATCTCTCATTCATAATCTATCTTTTGACAAGTCAAAATTGAAAATTTTAACCTACTCCTTTTCACTAACTTATCAACCATAAATTTAAAACATGTTCAAACATGATTAGGCTAGATGACTGAACAAGGCTTTTTTGAAATAAGAAGTGGCATTTAGACTTGCACACTTTCAAAATTATTATTATTATTATTATTATTTTAGGTATGGGGTTGTACCTCTCTTTCAAACTCTGCCCTCTTTTATTTTTATATTTCTTTTTGTGATTTTTTATTTTCATCAAACAATGGTATGTACAATGAATGAGAAAAACAAACTAGGTTTCTTGAAAAAAGTAGTGTTTAAGCATCCTCCCATTTACTGGACCTCCAAACATTTCAGTTCCATCAAGCTCTTGCAAAAAGAAAGCATTGTTGCCTCTAACTGACTGAATGATGTAAGGGCCTTTCCATAGATTTTCAAACTTGCAATGTTTTCCCTTGTTTTCCCTTCTGGAGTCCCATTTTAGAACCATGTCTCCAATCTGGAAATCATTTGATTTGGTTCTCCTATCAAATATTTTCTTGATGTTGTCCTGTATAGCTTTTTTCCTTTTGCAAACTTCCTCCCTTGACCGCTGCAAATGAATGGTTTAGTTCAGCCTCCTCTACATGTCATTTTCTTCTGATTGTACTTCTTGAAGAAGCTTCATGACTGGAACTCCCAAAGAGGTGGGGAAAAATGCATCCATGCCATACACTAGTTGATAGGGAGACATACCAATAGATTTCTTGGTGGTTAGTCTATCAGCCCATAGTGCATGCACTAGTTTTCTATGCCATGCTTTTTTATTTTGTTCTAGGAGCTTCTTAATGATGTTTACCAAGCTCTTGTTAGAGGACTCAACTAGTCCATTAGCTTGTGGGTAATAAGAAGTGGAGTGGCCCAGGGTGATGTGATATTTGTAACAGAAGTCTACCATTTTCTTAGATGCAAAGGCAGCAGCATTATTGGTGATGATCTTCTTAGGACAACCAAACCTGGACAAGATGTTAGTTTCAAGGAACTTGATGATGACTGAGATAATGGCATTTCTAGAAGGGATGGCTTTTATCCACTTGGTGAAATAATCATTGGTAGTGAGGATCCACTTATGTTGGGCAGATGAAGTAGGATGGATCTCTCCTATGAAGTCCAAACCCCACTGCTGAAAAGGGGCTGCAAGGGTAAAGGTAGGAGCTTTCTTTTTCCATAAAATATTTGACATTTATGGGAAGTCATGACTAGTTTGTGAGTATCGAAAAATAGGTTAGGCCAATAGTAGCCAGCTCTAAGGATATTTTTTGTTGTGGCCTTCCAATAAAGGTGACCCCCACATTCCCCTTCATGTAATTCATGCATGATTTTTTTTGCATCATCTTCAAGCAAACATTTAAGCAGTAAACCAGCAAAAATCTTCCAGTACAATAATCCATCTAAAATGCAAAAATTTAATGCTTTTTGTTTTAAGAATCTAGCTTTGGTTTTTGACAAATAAGGGGGAGCATTGAGATAAAGAAGCACATAAATAATATCCGCATACCAAGATGAATTTAAAAAAAATTCTTCAATGTATGGTGTTGTAGATTCTTCAATTTCTTCTAACACATCAACCATGTTCATGTCTAGAGCTTGGAAATTTGAGTCATCCATAAGTTTTGCAAGTCCTTGTCCCTTAATCAATTTAGTGGGTCTGATCTCTAAATCATATTCTAAAATGGTAGCAATATGTGGGACAAAGGCTATGATATGTGAATGCAAAATATAAACTCTAAAATCCTTCAAAGCTTTGATTAAGGCAAAGGCTCGTTTCTCCATAATGTTATACTTTAGAGGAGCATCCCTTAAGGCTTTGTTGAAGAAAGCTATGGGATTTTCTTGCCCCATGTTGTTCTTTTGCAACAAAACTACTGCCACATTATGTTCAGAGGCAAAGGAGAAAATGTAAAAGTCCTTGGTGAAGTCAGGGCTGACTAAGACTAGTGTTTGTGTGAGTTCTTGTTTTACCAAATCAAAATATTTCTTTGCTTCCATATTCCACTTCAATCCTACTTCCTTTTTCAACATATTTGTGATATTTCTTAGGATTTCAGCAAGGTTAGGGATGAATCTTCTTAGGAAGTTAATCTTTCCAATGAAAGAATGCAGCTCTTTAATGTTTCTAGGATGGCTGATTTGTAAGATGCCTTCTATTATTTTGGGATCTATCTTGTTTCCTTCCTCAGAGATGATGTGACCTAAGAGTTTTCCTTCCTGAAGGCCAAAAAAAGTTTTCTTAGGATTTAGGGACAGGCCATACTTTATGCAATTTTCAAAAACTTTTCTTAAGTGGATTATGTTGGCAATATGATGCAATGTGTTGTCCTTGATGGCAACCCACTTGATGAAGATGATGGAAACCTACTTGATGAAGTTGTTCTTGACTTGATGAACTTGTTAATGATGTAAATCTAATGTTCTACAAGTAGTACAGAAGTTGCAGAAGAAAGGAATATCATTATGTGCAAGAGTAATGATGAAAAGTGTATGTCATAAGGCATACGCGGGTTTGCTTAATAGAAAGCGCGTATGCACGCGGAAAAGTACGTGCCAAGTTGCGTATGGTCAATTGCGCTCTAAATGTGTAAAACCAGGGGTTACTTCCATGGTATTGACCCATTGTATTGAGCTTTGAGTTGTCCATTTGATCCCGTCCAGGAATACCATCGGAAGTGATGTGGTTTTGGCTCATGGTATTGTAAAAGGATAAATCTATATAAGGAGGAGAAAATCATTGTGCAAGGTGTGTGAAAGTTTCTGGGTTTGAATGAATACTTCAATCTGAAATATGTCTGAATGGAAAGCGTAACAATTTTATGGTAGATCTGAATCTGTGATGCACTTATGAAGAAAATGATGAAGAAGGGTATCTAGATCTGAAATGTATTTGTATCTTCTAGATCTGTTTATGGTATGTTTAGATCTGAGATGAGGCGAACATCTGTTTGAAGTAAAGGGTTAAATCTGTACTGAATATCTGATCTGAAGAAGTATGTTGCTCTATAATGTCTGAAGATCTATACGCTATTTTGTCGCAGCGGAAGGGCGTATATACACGGGTTTTATGAAGAGAAAGAACATATGGGTTGGTCTGTAATGTGCAGATGTATACGCAGGTTGATGTGAATGGGAGCGCGTATATACGCAGTATCAGTGAAAGAAAATCGCGTATGAAAAACTAGGGTTTGCTGAAGTTTGTGGTATGAGATGTATGATCTGTTCTGTTGGTTTACTGCTATCTGTCAATGTATCAGTTTGATGTATAATTGAGCTTAAATGTGTGGAGTGGGTCCAGTCTGAAAATATGATGAAAAGTGGCCTGCAAGTTGTGCTCTAAAGAAATATTTTGGATCTAGTGTGAAAATTGATGAAACATGGTCCATGGTGGTGCTGAGGGTTGTAGCCTTCAGTCAGGGGGTTGTAGCTCCCTTCCAGGTGAGGCTGGTAAACGAGAGCAGGGGGTCGTAGCTCCCTTCCAGGAGAGGCTGGTAAACGAGAGCAGGGGGTGGTAGCTCCCTTCCAGGAGAGGCTGGTAAACGAGCGCAGGTGGGTGCCTGCGTGCTGGTATGAGTCTGCGCCAGCACATAGTTGTAAGATGTTTTATTTATAATAAAATATTGAAGGCTGAGACAACGACAACGGTGGTTTTCTCCCGACTTGGGTTTCCACCTAAAATCCTGGTGTTCATGTGTGATGCTTATGTGTGATGATTTACTCTGTTATTACTGCACATGTCTGTTGCTATATAAACATCTGATGAATGAATAAATGTAAGGATCTAAGTAATGAATTAATTGCATATTAATATCTCTGCATATACACGAGTTTCGTGAAGGGTATCTGCGTATATACGCGAGTCTGATCAATTAAAGTAGCGTATGGGTTTTAGAGCATGAAAATGTAAAAATATTTGAGTATGCCCTAAATACTGATTCACCCCCCCCCCCTCTCAGTATTTTTCCCAACAATTGGTATCGGAGCAGGTCCTTTTGCAGAAGCTTGATCGCTTGAAGGAGATCCGTCGCAATGGGAAGTCATGAAGGGATAATGTCTATAAGGCCACCTCTATTCAATGGAAATAATCTGTTATTCTGGAAGATACGAACAAAAGCATATCTGCAAAGTCTTGGTGCAGAAGTATGGGAAATCGTGGAAGGAGGTTATCAGTATCCGACAAGTATTCCTACTGATGCAGCAGAAAGGAAGAAATATGAAATCAATGCCAAAGCCGTCAATGTCTTATTAGGAAGCCTGTCTGAACCAGAATTTGCTAAAGTGATGCAGCTAAATTCAGCAAAAGAAATATGGGACAAAATCATTCTGAGCTATGAAGGAGATACAAAGGTAAAAGGTGCAAAACTCCAAACTCTCAGAATTGAATATGAAAATTTAAGGATGCATAGTGATGAGAGTATTGCCAGTTTATTTTTACGTCTAGATGATATTGTAAATCATATGAGAAGTTTGGGTGAAACCATAACCGATACTACTCTGGTGGAAAAAGTCTTAAGATCTTTAACTTCAAAATTTGAGCCAAAAGTGTCAACTATTGAAGAAAGGCAAGATCTGCAAACTCTTACTATTGTTCAACTACATGGTATTCTGAATGCTTATGAAATGAGACAAGGAGGTCCATTTCAAATCAAAGAAGCTGCTTTTAAGGCATGTGAAAAAGGAAAAGAAAAGGAAGTTGTCAAGGAATCAAGTTATATCTCAGAAGAAGAAGAAGCAAATTTTGTAAGGAGACTCCAACTAGGTACTGGAAGATTCAAAGGTAAGCTACCCTTCAAATTTTTTGATTGTGGAAGAGTGGATCATTATGTTGCTAAATGTCCTTATAAAAAAATTGAAAAGGGAAAGAGTTATTATGCAAATGAAGATAATAATGAAATGTCAAGTGAAGATGAAGAAGATTCTGACCAAGATCTACTAGTGCTCATGGAAAATAAGCAAAATAAGAAGGCTACTCAAGAAAAGAAGATATCTCAGAAAACATGTGCAGCAAAAAATAAAGAAGAAGAAATAGGTCTTGATTATTTTTCTTGTAATCCACTCACTTGTGCATGCAATGATGAAGATAGTGAAAGTAACAGTATAAGTCTAGAAGCAAATCTCAAGATCAATGATGAAAGTAATTTTTGGGATCAATTTAAAAGGAGGGAATCTATCCTCAAGGATGTGATCTCTAGATTGAATGAAAAGATAGAAACAATGAAGGGACAGATAGAAATGTATCAAAGACTGCAGGACAAAGTAACCAATCACAGTGAAGGACTTGAAGCAGAAATCATCTCTCTGAAAGCAGACCTTGAAGCATCAAATAAGAAGAATGAAGAACTTCTACAATCATTTGAAAAGGAAGGACGTGAAGCAGAAATCATCTCGCTCAAAACTGATCTGGAAAAATCAGATAAGAAGAATGAAGAAATTTTACAAATCTTTGAAGAGCAAAAAAATGGGTTGAAAGAAGAGATCTTAAATTTGAATGATCAAGTAGAAGAAGGAAAAAGGGTTGAAGAACGCATGATGAAGCAATGCCAAAAATTGGAGGTTGAGGTAAACATTCTCAAAGGTAAATTAGAAGAAAAGGATAAACTCTTGAGGTTTCAAGATAATACTAAGATTCTTGACAATATTCTTAGTAGTCAAAGGTCTCCTTCTGTTAAACTTGGTCTTGGTTTTCATGAAACTGTTAAAGGAGAATCTAGTTCACAAGGAAGTGCTAAAGATTCAAAGGATATCAATGCAAAGCCTGAAGTGTTGAAAGCAGCAAAAGGTCAACCGACAATCATGAATTCTCAAAGGAAATCATTCAATAATGTTGAATGCTTTAAATGTCATAATCATGGACATGTTGGAGCCAATTGCAGAAGAATATTGTTTCAGCCACAAACAAACAGATCCTACATAGAAAGGTACTCTGGTTTCTTCAAGGGATATTGTTTTTCATGTAACAAGTATGGACATAAAGCAACTGATTGCAAAAGAAGGAAGATTAGAAATACTCATTATGATTCTTATACTTATTTCTCCGGACACATGAGATGTTATTCTTGTAACAAGTATGGACATGTAGAAAAATAATACAGGTTGAACAGATCTGAGAAAGTTGACAATTTTCAGCACACAATTAGAAAGTTCAAGCAAATTTGGAAAAAGAAGGAGGACCGGTCAGAAACGTAGGGAATATTGACCCTACTGCAGTCATCAGCTTCTGAAGCTTACTTCTCCTAATGACTGCAGAAGTGATGTGAGATACATTATGGAGCTTAGTAATGTATTGTCACAGGGGGAGCGATGTATGATGATTCTCATGGTTGATTTGGAAAATATGGTTATGATTATTGCTGACAGAGCATCTGACATGAAGAAGACAGGTACAGGAAGGACAAATTCAGGGGGAGATGGAGGAATGTGAAATTTTCTATAATTCACTTTCCATACGCGGGTTCAGTGAACTAAATCCGTGTATACACACGAGTTCCAGCAGACACAGTCGTGTATGCATTGATGATAAGAGAATTGGGATGACAGCTAAAGATCAGGAGCAGAGGTTCAAGGGGAGCATCAGTCTGACTGCTAATGATTGTACTGTTAGGATTATTCTGGTTATACTCATGATAATGAAATGATACATGGTTTCTTATGTTGAATATTATGGATGAGCCCGAATTGCTTATTTGATGAAGAATATCTTTTGGATATGATGGAAGTCTTATAATTCGGAGATCCGGACAGATCATGCAGAGATTGTTGCTGATGACTTGCTGTTAAAAGTATTCAGATTGCACAAGCTAAGGAGGAGCCTTGGACATATGGAAAGGATGTTTGGATGCACATTTTCAGGGGGAGCACTAGTCTTGCTGAGTATTATGCATTGTTGGCTTATGATTCTGAAATATGATCTCTCTTGAGATCTTTCTGGTACTGGTCATAAAAGGTCATATTTGTAATTTGATGAAAAGGTCATGTTAACACCCATGATGTAAATTTATATTCAGTCATGTAAGGACTTGATCAAATGTGTAAACCCACTTGGTTGGGTAGTTGAGTCAAAAATGTGTAAACCCACTTGGTTGGGTATTTGAGTCTCATATGTAAATCCACTTGGTTGGATCTTTGTTGTAAGTATGAGTCCTTGGTGATAGGAAGGTCATAGATTCATGTACTTCATTGAAAAATATGTTTAAAGATTCAACATGAACTCAGGGGGAGCATGGTAACTTCAGTGCACATCAGATCTACAGCGCTCTTCTATCTACATGAGGAGAAAAAAACCTTGTGTTGGTTTTGATCCGCCCTTTGCCCTTGATGTCAAAGGGGGAGAGTGACATGGTGTTTGAATAGGGGAGAATATCATTATGCTTAATGTATCTATCTGTTGTGATCAAACACCATCGTGGTTGCCATCAAGTCCAAAGGGGGAGATTGTTGGCAATATGATGCAGAGTGTTGTCCTTGATGGCAACCCACTTGATGAAGATGATGGAAACCTACTTAATGAAGTTGTTCTTGATGCTTGATAAGTTTATTAATGATGTAAATCTGATGTTCTACAAGTAGTACAGAAGTTGCAGAAGAAATAAATATCAGTATGTGCAAGAATAATGATGAAAAAGGTGTGTTACAAGGAATACGCGGGTTTGTCAAGGAGAAGTCGCTTATGTACGCGGAAAAATACGTGCCAAGTCGCGTATGGTCAATTGCGCTCTAAATGTATAAACCAGGGGTTAATACCATGGTATTGACCCATTGTATTGAGCGTTGGGTTGTCTATTTGATCCCGTCCAGGAATACCATCGGAAGTGATGTGGTTTTGGCTCATGGTATTGAAAAAGGGTAAACCTATATAAGGAGAAGAAAATCATTGTGCAAAGGGGGTGCATGAGTCTGGGTTTGAATGAATACTTCACTCTAAAGTATGTCTGAATGGAAAGGGTAACAGTTTGATGATAGATCTGAATCTGTGATGCACCTATGAAGAAAATGATGAAGAAGGTTATCTAGATCTGAAATGTATTTGTATCTTCTAGATCTGTTTGCGGAATGTTTAAATCTGAGATGAGGCGAACATTTGTCTGAAGTGAAGAGTTAAATCTGAACTGAATATCTGATCTGAAGAAGTATGTTGCCCTATAATGTCTGAAGATCTATACGCAAGTTTGTCGCAGCAAAAGCGCGTATATACGTAG